>SSNS01000162.1:547829-558019 GCA_006937985.1 Aphyosemion australe | reverse complement strand
GGTGAGACCATGGAACAAGACTTCCGTACGGCTTCGAGGAGATTCTGGTCCACCATCCGGCGCCTCAGGAGGGGAAAGCAGTGCACTACCAACACTGTTTACAGTGGGGAGGGTGTGCTGCTGACCTCGACTCGGGACGTTGTGAATCGGTGGGCCGAGTACTTCGAAGACCTCCTCAATCCCACCGGCACGTCTTCCAGTGTGGAAGCAGAGTCTGGGGACTTTGGGTTGGGCTCTCCAATCTCTGGAGCCGAGGTCACTGAGGTGGTCAAAAAACTCCTCAGTGGAAAGGCTCCGGGGGTGGATGAGATCCGCCCGGATTTCCTTAAGGCCCTGGATGTTGTGGGGCTGTGTTGGTTGACGCGGCTCTGCAATATCGCGTGGACATCGGGGGCAGTTCCACTGGACTGGCAGACCGGGGTGGTGGTCCCCCTATTTAAAAAGGGGGACCGCAGGGTGTGTTCCAACTACAGGGGGATCACACTCCTGAGCCTCCCTGGTAAGGTCTATTCAGGGGTTCTGGAGAGGAGGGTCCGTCGGATAGTCGAACCTCGGATACAGGAGGAGCAATGCGGTTTTCGTCCTGGCCGTGGAACACTGGACCAGCTCTATACCCTTGGGGGAGTCCTGGAGGGTGCGTGGGAGTTCGCCCAACCAATCTACATGTGTTTTGTGGATTTGGAGAAGGCGTTCGACCGCGTCCCTCGGGGGGCCCTGTGGGGGGTACTCTGGGAGTATGGGGTACAAGGCCCCTTGATACGGGCTGTTAGGTCCCTGTACGACCAGTGTCAGAGCTTGGTCCGCATTGCCGGCAGTAAGTCGGGCTCGTTTCCGGTGAGAGTTGGACTCCGCCAAGGCTGCCCTTTGTCACCGATTCTGTTCATAACTTTTATGGACAGGATTTGTAGGTGCAGCCAAGGTGGTGAGGGGATCCGTTTTGGTGGCCTAAGGATCAGGTCTCTGCTTTTTGCAGATGATGTGGTCCTGTTGGCTTCGTCAGAATGTGATCTCCGGCTTTCGCTGGAGCAGTTCGCAGCCGAGTGTGAAGCAGCTGGGATGAGAATCAGCTCCTCTAAATCCGAGACCATGGTCTTGAGTCGGAAAAGGGTAGAATGCCTTCTCCAGGTCAGGGACGAGGTCCTGCCCCAAGTGGAGGAGTTTAAGTATCTCGGGGTCTTGTTCACGAGTGAGCGAAGGGTGGAGCGTGAGATCGATAGGCGGATTGGTGCTGCGTCTGCAGTGATGCGGGCGTTGTGCCGGTCTGTCGTGGTGAAGAGAGAGCTGAGCCGAAAGGCGAAGCTCTCAATTTACCGGTCGATCTACGTTCCTACCCTCACCTATGGTCACGAGCTTTGGGTAGTGACCGAAAGAACGAGATCGCGGATACAAGCGGCCGAAATGAGTTTTCTTCGCAGGGTGGCTGGACTCTCCTTTAGAGATAGGGTGAGAAGCTCGGCCATCCGGGAGGAGCTCGGAGTAGACCCGCTGCTCCTCCACATCGAGAGGAGCCAGTTGAGGTGGCTCGGGCATCTGATTAGGATGCCTCCTGGACGCCTCCCTGGTGAGGTTTTCCGGGCACGTCCAACCGGGAGGAGACCCAAAGGAAGACCCAGGACACCCTGGAGAGATTATGTCTCTCGGCTGGCCTAGGAACGCCTTGGGATTCCCCCGGAGGAGCTGGCCCAAGTGGCTGGGGAGAGGGAGGTCTGGGCTTCCCTCCTTAGGCTGCTGCCCCCGCGACCCGACTCCGGATAAGCGGCAGAAAATGGATGGATGGATGGACAATTTGTGAGCACAAGTGATTTTTGTGGACAATTTACTTTTGGTTTTAGGTGCTTACCTCCATTTGACTGTGTAGCATTTGTGTCTACAGTTTACAAAGTTCATTAAAAGTTGTTTAATAAGATATCATCTTGTCTTTATTTTTAGATGCCACATAACTGATCACACTTCAAACTAGATGCTAATGATGAGTTTATTAGAAGATAAGAAGAAATTATCTTTCATACAGCACCTCTCAAGATAAAAATCACGAGGCACTTCACAATAACAACAAAAAAAAAGTAAAGAAATAAAAAAATTAAATGAAATTTATTTACAATTTTTATATAATTATTAGAGCATCCTGGTGCAATACGCTATACTTTATGCATGACACGAATAGTCGACTAATCGCCAAAAAAACTGACGATTAGTCGACTACTAAAATAGTTGTTTGTGGCAGCCCTACTTGTGACAGCATTATGTGAGCACCTGTGTGCGTACACACATTTGTGTATGTAAGGTTTCTCTACAGGAATGTCCAATAGTGAGTGTGAGGGGCCACAGACCTGCCCCCAAAGACCTGCGGAGGAAGGAGGAGATCCAAGCCCAGAGATCTCAAGGTCTCTTCCAGAGCATGAGGACCCCAGGGAGACTGCTGCCGGAGCAGCCCCAACCCCTCTTCCGATAGGCGTAGAGGCTCTCCCTGGGGGGTCCAACCAGCAGCTGTGCCATAGGCCCAGGAGATAACAATGGCAAGCTCCCAGGCCCGCCTGAAGCTGCCCACTCAAGGGTAAATGGTGGCAGAGGAGTTAAGTGGCCGCCTTGCAATCGGAAGGTTGCAGGTTCGCGTCCCGCTCAGTCTGTCACTGTTGTTGTGTCCTTGGGCAAGACACTTAACCTGCCTTGCCTGCTGGTGGTGGTCGGAGTGACTGGTGGCGCCATTGTTTGGCAGCCTCGCCTCCGTCAATGCGCCCCAGGGCAGCTGTAGCTCAATGTAGCTCATCCCCACCAGTGTGTGAATGTGTGTGTGAATGGGTGAATGACTGATTGTGTTGTGAAGCGCCTTGGGGGGTTGTAGAACCCTAAGAAGGCGCTATACAAATACATGCCATTTACCATTATGAACATTACTAATTACTACTTTATACAGTGTCGTGGGGCTATTATAAACACATTGAAAATATTTATGGTAATAACTGGAAAGAAAATATGTGAAAATATAATTATTGCTTATTATATTGACTTACCTTAGACAGATAGCAAGTCGTTCCTCTGGGCTTATTGGTTCCCTCATGTTTGTGTGAATCTTCTCTATCTTTGGGGTTACCAGGGTGAGAAGGTGGACAAATAGCTCTGGACTCAGGTGAAAGTAGGTCCGGAATTGTCAGGATCATTCTTGAGGTCCCTCATTAAATGATGGTATTCACTGTTTCTCTGGTTTGTAAAGTTGGATGAACCCATTCATGTCTTTTTCGTTTTTTATATAGTAAAATCAGAAGTAAGACTTCACATAACTCTAACAACACTTTGTGAGACTTCATATCTACTGCTTTTTTAACTCTGAACCGCTTAAATAACCTAAAATTCCCTCCAATTTGACGGCCAATCAAAACAACGGAAGACTCAATATTCGCTCTGAAACAGAGCTCGCCGCTGGCCGCTAGCGCATCTCGCCTCCCGTGTGTAAGGTTATCGAAGCAACAGCGATGAGTTTCGCTGATCGCAGTCGTTTGTCGCCTCCCGTGTGTCAAGCCCATTACTGGGGTAGTGATGAGCAGGCAACACAGAGCAAAACGACCCACTACCCCAGACCCCAACCAGATGGCCAGCTCCCACTCCTTAGTCTGGCCTGCCAGACTCTCCCTCTGTCTATTCTACACAGCGAAACAGTCTGGGAACTCAACAATTACAAAAAAGGGTTCTGATCCCTGGGTAACAACTGGTAGCCAGGTTGCCTCCTGGAGCTCCAGAGTTCCATGGACTCCACTGAACCATGTGTGACAGGGTGAGCATCCTGTCACTGTATCCCGATTGATCATGCCGCCTGGCTGCTTGGCCACAGGGATATCCCTTTGGCTGACTTGTTAGCGCACGTGACTATCACCTGGGAGTCTGGTGATCGAATCCTGCCTGGGCCCTCTTTTCTCCACCTTGCCACACTTAGCATTGTTGGCAAGATCCATGTACTACTGTCAAGTAGGTCCATGGATTTGGAATTTGTGGCACCCTGTGTGGGAGCACAGGGACGTGTTTGTGGAAAGAGAGGGGAAGATGTGACAGGGTGAGCATCCTGTCACTGTATCCTGATTGATCATGCCCCCTGGCTGCTTGGCCACAGGGATATCCCTTTGGCTGACTGGTTAGTGCGCGTGACTATCACCCGGGAGTCTGGGGATCAAATCCCGCCCAGGCCCTTGTTTCTCCACCTTGCCACACATGTACCCAGGCCAAGGGTGCTGATCCCTGGGTGACATGTTGAGATCTTGCTGTATTCACCATAGGTGGTGCAGGCAAACCTGCTGAGTGATACTTGTAGCCAAGTCCCCCTTGGAACTTCAGAGCTCCATGGACTCCCCTGAACCATGTACCCAGGTCCAGGGTGCTGATTCCTGGATAACAACTAGTAGCCAAGTTTCCTCCTTAAGCTCCAAACCTCCATGAACTCTCCGGAACCATATGACCAGGCCAAGGATGCTGATCCCTGTGTAACAACCAGTAGCCAAGTCCCCCTTAGAGCTCCAGAACTCCACGGACTCCCCTGAATCATGTACCCAGGTCCAGGGTACTGATTGCTGGGTTAACTTGTAGCCAAGCCCCGCTCGGTAGATCCAGAGCTCCATGGACTCCACTGAACCATGTACCCAGGCAAAGGATGCTGATTCCTGGGTTAACTGGTAGCCAAGTCCCCCTTGAAGCTCCAGAGCTCCATGGACTCCATGGAACCATGTACCCAGGCCAAGGATGCTGATCCCTGGGTTAACTGGAAGCCAAATCCCCCTTGGGACTCTAGAGATCATGGGTGCTGATACCTGTGTAACAACTGGTAGCCATGTCCCCCTTGGAGTTCCAGAGCTCATGGACTCCCCTGAATCATGTGCCCAGGTCGAGGGTGCTGATCCCTGGGTTACCTGGTAGCTAGGTTCCTTCCTGGATCTCCAGAGCCCCATGGAACACTTAGCTCCTGTGTAAGACTGTGACCGTTGACAATTGCAATAGGCCTTGGTCCAATGTAAATGGATGGCAGTTGTCAATAAGCCAACGTGCCTCAATTGTCAGCGATCAACTGACAAATCGCTGAAAACTTGACGATTGCCATAGCAAATGCCCATCATTTATCAAATGTGCCCATTGGATGACATCTCTGCCATTTGTCATTCGTGACAAATGCCATTCATAATGTGCCACCTGTTGGACTTTAGCGGTACTGTGACAATTAGCCTTTCGCCGGCCCCGCCCCCAGAACGGCTATTGTCCAATCACACATCATAGCAACCATTACTATCCGACAACACCAAACAAAATGATGAAGCTAAGACTAATTTATAGCATTAGCCTCAATAGTAGTCGTGTCTCCTTTGTTTCCCTTCAGAACCTCCTCATCGAGCTCAACCAGCAACAGCCAAGCATGAGTGCTCCCCCCGCCCGCGGCTGGGCGGAGGTCCACCTCCCAGGCTATCCAAGACCCTTTATAAGACACGCCGTGCCGGCAAATCAGCGTAATATTACCTCAACCGTGTGTCTTATAAATGCACATTAAGCCTATTGGCGCAACAGCGGGTGGTGTCATGATCACGTGATGAATTAATGCCGAGCTCCGGCCGGGAACTATATGGAAAATGAAAGTAAACACGGGCATAAAAAGTTACATTTTATAAACAGACTCAGCTGAGATGATCAACTGAGCGATGCAGAGCGCCGGGAGCTTTTCTCCGTTAGAGCTGCCTGCAGCTCAGATCATCTGACAGCTGACATCTGACAGCTCGCAGGGACACCGCATCGCCGCCACCGCTCCTCGGATCCACGCGTCCCCGGACGCCGGACCTTCTCCCAAACTCCAAACTCCTTGTTCCCTGCTACGCTTCGCTCAGCGGAGCCAACACTAATATATCCCTCCACTGCATACTGTAACCCTTTTGCCTCAATCTGGATGATATTGAGGAGGAATTGCTCCAAAAAATGTCGCTGACACGCATCTGTCTACTTCTTTCCATCACAGAAATCTGCAGAGCTGCAGTATTTGATTCACTTATTGTCGGAGTTGGCAACAGTAACTAAGGGGGGCGGGGCTCGGCGAAAGGCTAATTGCAATCCAGGTCCATGAAACTTCAAACCACCCTTACTTTTGTCCCCTGGGGTCGAGTGACTCCAAATTTGGGGAGGTGGTATTCTTTGTGGAGGAGCACATGCCCCCAATGTTTTCAATTTCGTTTTTCCCATGCTCTGGGGCTGCATGAAAAAATTGCAAAGTTGGGGGACAACGCACTCTAACGAGATCATGGCGCAGACTGGGTTTGTCAAGCCAGCCCTAAGGGGGGGTAGCCCAGGATGAAGGATGAAGATTCTTGTCGCGACGTGACCTCGAGACTGTAGTTCATGCATTTGTCACTGTACGCCTGGAATACTGTAACGCAGTCCTGTTTGGTGTTAGCCAGGGCACTCTAGCCAGGTTGCAAATTGTGTAAAACGCTGCTGCCAGATTTTTGGAGGGCAAACGGAAATATGATCACATCACCCCAATCCTGGCAGCCTCACACTGGCTGCCTGTTGCCTTTCAAATTCGTTTTAATATCCTTTTATTGGTTTTTTCAAACATGAATGAACTGACACCATCTTATCTGACAATGTTGCTGCAGCCATATGCCCCAGCCTGGGCACTCCGCTCAGAGGACCTCCTGCTGCTCTCAGTTCCAAGATCACGTTTGAAGATGCGTAGAGACAGGGCTTTTGCGGTAGCAGGCCCAAAAGCCCTCTGCATAAGGGCTTCCACCTCCGTGGCAGTTTTTAAAATAAGGCTGAAAACCTACATTTATAACCTGACATTTACCTCTCATAGTTAGTTTTGTTGTGCTTTTATCTCTGTTCTACTTTTTTGTATTATTAGTGATGTTTCATTATTTTACATGCTTGTTTTATCTTTTAACTGTTCCTGTAATGCGCCTTGATGGCATATATAATGTTTGTAAGGCGCTATACAAATAAACTGAGTTGAGTTGAGATGAAGATGGAGCGGGGACGACAAGGAATTTAATGGCCTTCGTGTGTTCGTTGATGGTCACGAACACCGGTTGAGGAGTTGGGTCTTCGCCCCCACTTCACTGCTGGGGGTGATAAAAGTTTTCCGCAGTTCTGTGAAAAAATCTGAGTAATTAAGACAGGCGGGGCTTTGTTGTAATACATGGCAGCAGCCCACTCTTGTGCTCGGCCCGTTAATAGGGAAGTGAGTGTCACACAGTGGAAAAATGGCATATTTTGTTATGATTTGAGTAGTTTTGATTGCATGCTTCGAGGCTTTTATCGAGCAGGAAAGGGGCGTGTCCATGAAGCCCCGCTTCCAGGCATGCTTCATTTTGTAGAAAACCACTAGACGTTTTACCCAGGTCATGTGATTGGTTCATTCACTGTGTCACTTTTCAAAATAAAAGCTGCAGAAATATCACGGTGCTTAGTGGGTTGTTTGGGTTTGATCCATGCGTCTATCAGAGATGTAAGTGGTTGAACTTGTAGAAAAAATGCTTTATTAATAGTGTTGGTAACATTTTAGGAGCAGATGCTTAGAAGAGCTGAGCACTTCGACCTCTGTCAGGGCAGGGGAGTGCACAGAGCATTCCTCATTCGCTCGTGGCAATAAAGCGTGTGTGTGTGTGTGTGGGGGGTGTTTACCACTCAATTTTAGGGGTGCTTCCCCATATGTTGCCCGTGCATTCCAAAAATAAGCATAAAATGTGGTCACTGGCACCCAATCTAATGTCATTTATGTAACCCCCCCCCACTTGTGAAATCTAAATTATTTCCTTGAATGAATCAGTGGTTTATGATGTGAACATAAACCACAATACAGGTTTGACATGATCTTTCTTATGATTACTTGGCTGTCCTGTTTCAAATCCACCAGCAGATGTCGCTATATAAAGCTGAGTAGACGAGGCACTAAAAGAAGATTCCAGTAGAGAATCTTTTGGTTGATCTCCCTCTGGATCATGTCAAAAACCTTCCAGCTCACATTAGGTCTGTTCATTGACAGATGGCTAAGGTTTTTAATACCAACTTCAGACAATGTTTTACACATCTTTTCCACTAAATCTGTAGCAGCAGAATGTCCAAGAAATTCAGAGCCAAATTATTTGCTCTTCACTTCTCCTTCCCACAAGCGTATGTGAACGTCCAGTTGTTTTGGTTCAGACTCAGCACAACGTATGCAGTTTGTTCGGACACTTCTTTTATTAAGAGTCACACAAAATGAGAACGAGAGAAAAAATAGACACATCACATTTGCGCAGAAGCAAAAGGAGCTACACTGATGTGTGTGTGTGTGTGTGTGTGTGTGTGTGTGCACATGTGTGTGTGTGTGTGTGCGTGTGTTATTCACAATGTTAAACTGGCAGACACGCAGCAGTTAAAGGGGTGTTAGAATGCTGTTTATTTAAATTTGGAAACTGATCTTTGAGCCTCTATAAAGCATATAAAATTTTGTATGAGCTTAAAATGTCCCAGGAGCTCTGATAAAACATGTATAATAAAAGCTGTTTTCCCCGCCCACTCCACCAGTGTGCGTGTGTGTGTGTGTGTGTGTGTGTGAGAGAGAGAGAGAGACCTCTGTGTGAATGCAATTATCCTGATGCCTTTGTGTTCCCCACATTGTCTTGTGTGTAATTCATATGCTGTTTCTCCTCATTACTTTATCTGTTAGTAAAGTTTAAAAATGTTAAATTAATGACCATATATATTTTTTTAGGCCACATCACAAGAATCATCCAGCCATACAGGCCACACTGGTCATCTACAAGAAGCTGCAGCTTCGGTCACTTATCCTGTTAGGTGTTCCAACACCACAACCATGTTCACAAGAACAGTTTCCAGTTATCTGCAGGCACCTTAAAGTCACACTGTGTGTTCACTCCTAAACAACAATTTCTATATCAATATCAGACAACCAATAAGCTGAGAGTGATGATCACAATTACATCTGAAAGATGATGAGACATGATTGATGTAACTCATAATGTAACTCAGTATGAATATTTTGTGACCAATATTTACCCTATATCTAAGTACTGTCCAAGAATTAATATTCTTCATGACAGTCTTTACAATTATTGCACATTATACTATTATTATTATTATTATTATTATTATTATTATTATTATTATTATTATTATTATTATTATTATTGCAGTTATTACAGTTTTACAGGCTATTCTTGGCTACACTTCACCGTAAGGAAATTGCAAAACAGGAACAAGCAGTCTCAAAAGAGAAAGTTTTATTCAAAACGTCACATCCGAAATACAAAAGAGGTCAAAACAAAACCCACATTTGGTAAGAAACTGTTGTAAACTCTTTCTAAAACAATATATTGCAAAAATAGAAATTACAAATTGTCAACTTTAAGTAAATAATATGTAACAAGAACTATTTAGAATGTACTTTAATATTCTCTCACATTTTAGGCTATGCTGCAGCACCTCATCCTGTTGCAGAGCTCACAAAAAAAGACAGATATGTGTGTTTTTATGACTTGTAGCTACTTAATTAATGTTTTTTATTTCAGATATTATGTATAATGTTTTTATGCTTTTGTGTGAATTTTTAATAAAGTTTTTGTAATTACTCTTCTTGTGTTCTACAGACTGGTCCACAGTCACATAAATTCCAGTAGCTGACCTCAAAGCCAGGATGTGCTGTAATCTGAGGAGCATCAAGGAGCTGATTTATCCTCCTCAGCATCTCCAAATTAGAAAGATAGTTCAGTTATCATCATAATAATAATAATCTACAGTTCTCACTTATTACAATGTGATGTCAGGACATGTCATTCAAATCCCACGTTAAACAGGTTTGTAGGATTTCCTTTTTCCACCTTCGGAATATTGCTAAGATTAGAAGCATCCTTTCCAGGAGTGATGCTGAAAAACTGGTTCATGCATTTATTACCTCAAGGTTGGATTACTGCAGTAATTCATTACTATCAGGAGGTCCACAGAATGTAGTCAAAAGTCTTCAGCTGGTCCAAAATGCTGCAGCTAGAGTTCTGATGAGAATTAAAAAGAGAGACCACATCTCTCCTGTTTTAGCTTCCCTACATTGGCTGCCTGTTAAATTCAGAATAGATTTTAAGATCCTCCTTCTCACATATAAAGCTCTTAATAATCAAGCTCCATCATACATCAGTGATCTGATTGTTCCATATGTTCCTAACAGAGCACTT
>SSNS01000162.1:343525-547606 GCA_006937985.1 Aphyosemion australe | reverse complement strand
AAAGGCTAGGTTATCCTGAGTTATCTCTGTAGTTATGCTGCTATAGGCTTAGACTGCTGGAGGACATACTGACCACTTTCCACACTCTGCTACTCTCTTCTACCACCACTCTCTAATTGCATTATTTCCTGTTATTTCAGCTGTTAACTTTACTTTCTCTCTAAGTGTTTTTCTCCCCAGAAGAAGCTACACTGGCGTTCTGCTGAGCTGTGGTGGCCTCATGGAGGGGGCCATCGGCTGGCACACTGCTGCCAACCACTGAACATTCTCCCTCTCCTGATATTACATCTCACTTTCTTTAACATAGAATGTGCTACTATTAGTTCACCTATTGAATTAATTATAGATTCACTCAGATAAAGACAATAAAGTTTCTCTTACTAAATAGAACTTCTACTAAGGAATCACAGTGTAGCCATAGAAACACTACTTGATATATATGGTGTGTGTGGGTGTGTGTGCGTGTGTGTGTGTGTGTGTGTGTGTGTGTGTGTGTGTGTGTGTGTGTGTGTGTGTGTGTGGGGTGTGCGTGTGCCTGCTCTGTCTTCTCAATCCCCAGTGAGTCGTAGCGGATGGCTGCTCATACTGAGCCAGGATCCTCTGGAGGTTTCTTCCTGTTAAAAGGGAGTTTTCCTTCCCACTGTCGCTACATGCTTGCTTAGTATGAGGATTGTATCAACACACAGTCAGTGTCTTGATGCAATCTGCTGGGTTCCTTATATAGGAAACTTTTTTACTGATTGGCTTAATGAACTGAACTGTATTGGAATGTTTACTTTGTGAAGTGCCTTGAGACGACTCTTGTCGTGATTTGGCGCTATATAAATAAACTGAATTGAATTGAATGTACAGTGTCAAAATGGCATAGAAAGCCAGGTGATCACCTGAAATCTGTCAGTATTGAGAGAGAAACCCCGCCCCCTATCAGTACTAATTGATATCAGCTGCTTTAGTCCTGATTGATGGCCCATAAAGGCTTCTCATTACCCAGGAGGCACACAGGAAAGACTCCATGATGGGTAAAAGCAAAGAACTCTCCCAAGATCTTCGTAATCTTATCGTTGAAAAGCATTCTGATGGGAATGGTTATAGGTGCATTTCCAGAACACTGATTGTTCCTGTGAGCTCTGTGGGGACCATTATCTGGAAATGGAAAGAGGATCAGTTCACCATAAACCGACCACGATCAGGTGCTCTGTTTAAGGTTCCTGTCTGAGGAGTCCAAAGAATAATCAGGAGAGTTCTCCAAGAGCCAAGAACCTTTCAGGCAGAACTTCAGAAAGACTTTTCATTAGCAGGTGCCGTTGTCTCAAAGAAAACTATAAGCAATGGCATCCATGCATGCTCACAAGACCCTATTGCTGAACAGAAAGCATGTTGAGGCTTGGTTTAAGTTTGTGAAGCAGCATTTGGAGAAGCCTGTGGATTTCTGGGAGACTATAGGATGGTCAGAGGAAACCAAAATGGAACTTTTTGGCTGTCATTCTACACACCATGTTTGGAGAAGAAATGGCACTGCCCACCACCCCAAGAACACCACACCAACAGTTAAGTTTGGGGGTGGAAGCATCATGGTGTGGGGCTGCTTTGGGGCAGGATGGATGGAGAAATGTACCGGAACATTCTGGATTAAAATCTGCTGCCGTCTACCAGAAAGCTGGAAATGAAAAGAGGGTGGACATTTCAGCAAGAAGATGACCCCAAACACAAGGCCAAGGGAACAATGAACTGGTTTCAAAGAAAGAAAGTCAAGTAGCTCGAATGGCCCAGTCAGTCACCTGACCTGCATCCCATAGAACATCTATGGAGAGAACTGAAGATCAAAGTTCATATTAGAGGCCCGAGGAACCTTCAGGATTTAAAGAGCGTTTGTGTAGAAGAATGGTCCAGAATCACTCCTGAGAAATGCAGAAGATATGGTACAAATACAGGCTGACAAAAATAACTCATATTTAAGATAAATTTACATCTCTTTCACATCCTCTGGCGTCTCAGGAGGGGAAATCAGTGCACTGTTTACAGCGGGGATGGTGTGCTGCTGACCTGAAATTAGGACGTTGTGAATCGGTGGGTGGAGTACTTCGAAGACCTCCTCAGTCCCACCGGCACGTCTTCCAGTGAGGAAGCAGAGTCTGGGGACTTTGGGTTGGGCTCTCCAATCTCCTTAACCATGGTCACTGAGGTGGTCAATGCCCCAGGGGTGGATGGAGTTCTTTAAGGCCCTGGCCCGTGCTGTGGCATGGTGAGTGGCTGGCTGTTGGCTCGGTTCTCGGGTGCCTTGGGCTGCCTGCTAACTTGGGGGCTGCTCCCTGAAAGGGGGACCGCAGGGTGTGTTCCAAGTACAGGGGGATCACACTCCTGAGCCTCCCTGGTAAGGTCCATTCAAGGATTTTGGAGAGAAGGGTTTACATGTATGTTAGAAAGCCAACCTCTCAAATGAAGTTCGTTCCACTCCAGTACAGTAGGCGGCGTCATGCGTCCTTTTGTGTCGGCATTCTTCTGGTTAGCTTATAGCAACACAAATAGTAAACAAACGCTGGCGGGAGTGAAGCAGACAAAGTTAACTGTTAAAACAAGATATGCACAATGGCCGAAGGAATGGACAACAATGCTGCAGCACAGCTTATTTGGTACATACATACTGTACTGTTTGATGGTGTTACACGTGCTTGTGGTGATGACATTATCAGTACACTGCTTCTGCGGGCTTGTCACTTCCAGAAGTTGTCGTATCAACTTGACTGACCCGTTTACATGCAGATGAAGTTGGATACCTACCGCATTATCTTGGTGCTTCAGCACGATTAGAACCAGTTCGCCTTCATCAAGACTAATGCATATACATGCATTTAAAATAAAAAACGTCAGTCTATTTAAGGCAATAGTTTGGTTTTCTGATGTGCATGTAAACACACTGATTGTGTCATTGTTACTCTTAGTACTTTTTTACACATTTAAAGGGAGTAAAATGTGCCTGACGGAGACAATGAAAGAATCCTGCTGAATATTCATTTCATGCAATTTTATTTTCCAAATTTATCTAGATGTGAATCTGCTGTGAGTGGAAATGTTGATAATATGTCTTTGTTAATAAAAATAAAGTAAAAAAACAAACAAAAAAAAAAAAAACAATTCCCTAAGTGCCTGCTCCAGATACACATTGAAGGTCAACGAGAACATTAACCCTCAGGCTTCACTTTAATTTACTATACACTTGAGTCTTTAGAGGACAAAAAAGTTCTGATCAAAACAATCAAATATTGAATATTTATCTAACATTTAACTCTTTATAGGGCAGCTTGATTATGTGATGCTCATTTTTTCTTGAAAAAAGCAGACACAAGAGGAGTTATCTTACATAAAACATATTTTGGGTGAGTGAAATATATTTTTTTCAATCAGCCTTGGACATGTCAAGAATGGATTAAAATATCACATTTTATGCTTTATTAGTTTTTGTGTAGTAACAGATTTAAACCCTCTTGTGCCTCTTCAGGACAAAAACTTCCCATTGACTTCAATGCAAACCACAGTTTTTCATCCTGTAACCTCTCTGCAAAAAATAATGATGCATTCTGTGATATTAGGGTTTCATTTTTGATAAAAGTAGTCATATTTGTCATTTTTACAGTTGACCACCAAATTCAGTAATTTTTCTATTAGTGGCAGCAGCAGAAGATCTAAAGAAAATGTCACGTTTTCTCACAGGGGAAAAGATGTAGCCTGGCAAGCCATCCTATATATGTGAATATATAGTCTGGCCACGAACCATTGACGGCTCTCAGTCGTGAGGCGGGATCTACGGTTGTCTTTCAAAATGTCAGCACGCAATTGGATAGCGCTAGGACCAATCAGAGTGACGAACAACATGATGTAATCACGGCGACGGAAAAGCGGGAGGCTTTAATAGCGTCTAGCTTCAATGATTTCTGTCGTTTTTGTATGAAAAACACGCGAATATCAGGTGTACTGGGACATTGCACTACTTTGTTTGATAAAAATAAGAAGCCGCTAAGTATATCAGACAGACTTACGCACGTTGGAGTCTAAATAATCCAATGTTGATGACAAAGCCGTTTCAAACGAACGTGTTTTCCGAGTTGCTGCCATGTTGCTTGGGTTCGCGGCGTTCGCGGCCGCAGCGCTGACGTCATCGGCTACTCCCGCTCTGTGATTGGCCCATGATATAGAGCGCTGTGATTGGCCCAACCAAAACTATAGCGAGTTGTGATTGGATAGACACAGCAGTGGTTTGGGCTGCGAGGGTTCCAATGAAGCGTGCCTAGACCAAACTCTGCAAAGCAAGAATTGGTCTAGTTCACTAGGCTAGAAAAGATGCCCAAATGGACAAAAATGTCCCTAATGAAGCCTGAGGGAGATGTACACACTGATTATCTACGACCATATTGCTCTACTACCAAAAGCCTGCAATTAATCTGTTTCATTCTGAAATAGTTAATGCAGTCCCTTAGAAGTTAACAATGAAAAATATTTACGCTCTTGAATACATTCTTCTACTAGGCCTTAACTATCCTGTGAAAAACCTTTAAATGACAGGTTTTGTTCCATCCACCTAAAGACACCCCTCACTGTCCAAACCTTCAGCTCCACACTTTATTACTCTCTCATTGAACCACCTGTGCACCCTGAAGCAGGTGTTTCTCGTGATGCCATTTGGTCTATAATCTTTGACATTATGAAGGCAGGAGATAGAGGTA
Source organism: Aphyosemion australe (assembly GCA_006937985.1). Taxonomy (NCBI): domain Eukaryota; kingdom Metazoa; phylum Chordata; class Actinopteri; order Cyprinodontiformes; family Nothobranchiidae; genus Aphyosemion; species Aphyosemion australe. The sequence goes on along the minus strand of SSNS01000162.1, from coordinate 542,888 downwards.
TGTGTGGTTATAGGATGATCCTGACATCCTGTTATTTTCTTATGATTAGAGGTTTGAAAACTGGAAGCAAAGCTGAACTGAAATTGAGCTGAAAACAGATGGAAGGGTTGCCTTATATTATCCATCCATCCATCAATCAATCCATCCATCCATATTCCTCTGCTTATTTGGGGTCGGGTCGTGGGGGTAGCAGCCTAAGCAGAGAGGCCCAGCCACTTGGGTCAGCTCCTCCGGAAAGCAGGAATGCTTGTGGAACTGACCAAAACAGTAGAAACTACTACTTAATATTAAACACATAGAGATTCACACAAACACACACATGAACATATTCTATAAGATATAGACAAAAAAATGATGGAATGTCAGAGTACCTTAACCAAAAATCATCAGATTAAAGCAACATTCTGCAACTTTTACACCTTAAAATTATGCTTTTTTGTAAAGTTTTGGCGTCATACTATCATCTATTATGTTCATTTTCATACCTGTGATAGTGTTGGGGGGTCCCACGTCTGTTTACCGCACTATGGGCTCTATGCACGCTCCAACTTCCGCATTCCACATAAGACCGCACTCCTATGTCCGGTTGTCATAGTGGCCAGCGAAGCTGTGACATGGCTGAGAGTCTGGAGTTCACCCGGTGCTTCCTGGAGGTTAGTTGCTTATGGCTTTTTGGTCAGACGTGTTATTGGTAGAGGTTTTTTAAAAAAATTCAAGAGAACCACTTTATTCTTTTTTCATCTAAACAAAGAGAAAATTTGCCTTACATCATTACATCACTTTTGGTAACTCCAGTAAGCACCGGGCGAACTCCAAACTCTCAGCCATGTCACAGCTTCACCGACACTTATGACAACCAGACATAGGAGTGCGGTAATATGTGGAATGCGGAAGTTGGAGCATGCATAGAGCCCATACAGTTTTTGAGCTTGGGTCGTTACTGGAAGTACTGACTGGGTGTTGCTTTACGGTCGAATATGGCAAGCCAAAGGGATAAAAAAAAGTGTGTGTTCTAAACCAGTGGTTCTCAACCTTTTTTCAGTGATGTACCCACCGTGAAATATTTTTTTCAGCCAAGTACCCCCGAACCGGTACCAGCACAAAGCATTTTTGGTTGAAAAAAAAAGACCTAAAACAGAGCACTGTGCCATCAGTGACTAATTTATTAAACTTTGGAACTGATAAACATGTACAAAACTCAAACATTTGAAAAAAATAACTATTTTGAACACTTTAAATGTTAATAATCCATAACTAAATGTATTGGAAATATTTATCATCACTAGTGATTCAAGTGTTCATTTTTGCATGCATGCTATTTTTTAAATATATGTATATTTTCTCACGTACCCCCAGGGGTACACGTACCCCCATTTGAGAAACAGTGTTCTAAACGTTCATAATATCCACCAAAATGTGCATCTTGAACGTTAGTTTTGACGCCAAAGGGCCACCACCAACACAGGCAAGTTGGGTTAAGTGTCTTGCCCAAGGACACAACGACAGCGACAGACTGAGCGGGACGTGAACCTGCAACCTTCCGATTACGGGGCGTCCACTTAACTCCTCTGCCACCATCGCCCAATAATGCGAGTTTTGAACGCGCAATTTTTTTATCCCTTTGGCTTGCCATAATTGTAAGTAATAAATGTTTTCACCAGGGTTATTGTGTTTGGTCAAGCATAAAGTTGTTATACAGTCCTGATAAAACTATTTATTCAATGTGTGGAGGTGGAAAAGTTTGTTTTCGTTGTTTTGCCTGACATTAGGAATGTAAACATGCCTTTTATGCCGAGAGAGAGATTTGATTTTATGACAGCAAGCCTCTAGAGGGCGACAAAGCGCATATATCCGCAAAGTTCAGGAATGGGGCTTTAAAATCAGCAGTTCTCTTGCAAAATTGTGAAGTCAGAATCTCCAAATTCAAAAACTAAAGGTTTTTTAAATGATGTCACATTAACCACATGACCATTTGGAGGTTAGATCTGTTTTAAGATAGCAGTAACAAAGGCTTCTTGAAAAGCTACTAGTGGTAAAATAGTAATTTTCTTCAAAATGTCCTAAACAATCTTATCTTGTTTTCCGTGTTGTATTCACCTCTTTTATTCCTTTTTCAGCTTTTGTAGAGAGAAAGGTTTAAAAAATCCATGTTTTGGATGTGACAAAAAGACAAGAGGAGTATAAAATGAGTAAGAAATAGAGGGTGATCTAAAAACAAAAAAGAACCCGTGAAAAGGACTGTTGGAAAAAATGCCAGAGAGGGTTAGGGTTAAAAGTTGAATGTGGAACAGTTTAATAAAAATCTATATTTAAAAAAAATAATAATACCTCCACGGGGAGTTTAGAGGTGTGCAGAATGAAGGTACAGTATTTCCTTTAAAAGCTATATTTTAAATAAAAAAAAAATCAAATATTTATTTTGACGGACACGACACTGGGTTTATGTTTACATCTACCGGCCACTAGAGGGCACCATTGCAGGTTTCCAAATACGCTCGGCACAGCGAGGCTGATACTGTGGAAAATGGCGGACTCGGCAAGTCAAGCAGCTGCTTCTGAGCCCAGAAGATGTCGTTATCCTTCTCAGAAGAGGATCGACCATAAAATCTCTAAAACCAGAGTGAGTTTAGGTCGTCACTGGACTTGATGCTGACTGGTCACTTCACGTATCGGCAGCAAACCTGGCATCCCGACGGCTGGAAGCCTTGTTCTATTGTTGCAACTAGGGATGTTCCGATCACTTTTTTTTGCTCCCGATCCGAGTCATTTGATTTTGAGTATCTGCCGATACCGAGTCCCGATCCGATACTTCAGCAAAGCATTAAAAAAGAATAAATGAAGGGAAAACATGTCCAAGTTTTCCTTTAATTTTTTTATTATTATTTAGGTATGGCTTTCTTTCTGTATTTATGTCATTTCCTTAGTTTATCTGCCAAAAACATCACTTGTTTAGGAAGTACATTGATAAAAAACGTGTTAATATTATGAATAAATTTAAAAGTAGCTGAGATGCTCATATTTCAAATTGTTTCCGTCCTCATTATGTGGCTGTGGAGTGATGTGCGTTTCCGTGACCAGGGAGGGACGTGTGTTAATAACACGTTTTCGCATTGTTTGCTGGTTGAAATCACGCAAAATTTTCATGCGTAAAGTATGTGTTGTTGACGCGTTAATTAAAAACATGTACTTTTCGTGTGAGAGTCACACGTAATGTTGCGCGTTTTTGGCACACTTTGGGTTCCATAGCCACGGTTCCACACCAGGCTTTCCCCGCAGCACCATGAAGCTACCAACGTGTTCAGCTCAGGTGCTGCAGAATGAGAAACTCCGACATTTTGTTGTCGGCAATTTCTCTGTTTATTAACGTAATTTTCACTGTTGGCCGGCTCCGTGTTTTTGTTAGAGATGCCGCTGTGAACTGGGACTTAACCCAGACCGATGGTTCGTTGTGGCGACGCCTGAAGGGAAAAAAGCCGAAGGAGAAAGTATTTCGTTTTGAAGGTTGCTATCGTGCAGCTGTGTTTTCCAGCATGTTGAATGCCCGGTATGCACACATTACAAGTGGCTGTTACACTGCCTTTGCTGTCTGGTTTAAAATACCACCAACATACAGATATTTTAGCTCTCCTGTGGAGACAAGTTAGCTCTGCGTTAGCCTGCTAGCCAGCTGTATGGTGTCTGAATCCCCACCTGCCGTACATTGTGTGACATAATGGTGTTGTTTTTGGCCAAGAAAAAAATAATATTGATATAGAGGAACATGTTAAGATATCAAAGAATTTAAAATGTCATATTTGTTGTTTTATAAGGTTAAATCCGAGTCCTTTGAAAGTCACGCGATCGGGCCCGATTTCCGATCACGTGATCGGATCGGAGCATCCCTAGTTGCAACTACAACCTCCACATGCTAGATGTCACTTTGGTGTTCGTGGTCCATATTCCACCTTTAACTGGGAAGGCTGCACAAAAATCCTTAGAGGTGAGTGAGGAGGAGGGTTAAGACACAGAATAAAAGTGCTGGGACATTTGAGAAGTAAAGAACAGACAGAAAGGAGGGGAAGATTAGTAGTGGAGAAACAAACAGAAAATTGCTTAGAAAACACATAATTAATCTGTTTAAACCTAGAATTGCCTAATAATAATAATAATAATAATAATAATAATAATAATAATAATAGTAAAAATAATGTGAATAATAATATGAATACATAAATTAAATCTTTATTTTACTAAAAGTTTCAATTGGGTACACAAACAAATGCTTCAAATGTTGGGTTCAAATTTTTGGGTTTCTTTCTTTGTTTATTTTGCTGTGATGTCATAACTCTGGGACACAGCTGACACATCAGAATTATTATTTACTTTTTTTGCTCAATCTGGCAAAAAGAAAAAAATGTCTGACTGATTGATTATAGACTAAATCACATCAGCTGAGCTGACTACATTGTATGTTTTGTGTTGAAAACACTTCTTCATTGTCTTCAAAGTCTCTCACACTCTACAGGCAGTGGTCAAAGGCTCAGTAAAACATTGACCTCAATAGAAAAGAATGCAAACTTGCTCTCCTTCTCTGTCGCTCCCTCTTTTTGCTTTCTCCTCCCCCTCATATATCAAACACTCACATAGATTATACCGAAGAAGAGGAGGAGGAAGAGAGAGACAGAAAAAGTGCTTTTCTCCACATGGTTCAGACTCTTTCTTCTACGGTCTCTCTAGTTAAAGCACTCTAATTATTTAAATGAGTATTCAGGGAAGAGAATTCAATTCACAACCATAATAATTTATTTTGTTTATAAGTTTTGTTTAAAAGTTGAAATCTAGGAATTTTTTTTCCTTTTTTTAACATGTTCTTCCTCGGCATCATATGATTAAACTGGATGCCTACATGTGCCAGGGCATTTTTGAACATATTTAGGTGTATCCTAATTGCATGATTAACTTTATTAAATCACAGTTGCCCCTCAGTATCCAAGTAAACAGGTTGCATAAAAAAATACATACCCGTATCGGTATGCCCTTTGACCTTTACAGGTGAAACTGAAAACATGAGAATGCATGTGCAAAGGTTCATTTATGTCAGTAATTGAACTTAGACTGAGAGACCATCTAAAGGCTCAGGAACCCTTTGCAGGTGTTCTGGATCATCATCAGCTGATTAGAGTGACACTAATCTATGAGTCAGACTCTTTCCATGCAAATCCAGATATTTCAGCCTTTATTTGTTATAATTGTGATGATTATGGCTACAGCTGATGAAAACCCCACATTCAATATCTCAGACTATTAGAATATTGTGAAAAGGTTCAATATTATAGACTCAAAGTGTCAAACTCTAATCAGCTAATGAATCCAGAACACATGCAAATTGTACCTGAGCCTTTAGATGGTCTCTCTGTCTAAGCTGGATTACTGACATAAATGGACATTTGCACCATATTCTAATTTTTTGGAGTTTCACCTGTACATTTGTAAGAGTTGGAGTTTCTAGAATAGGTGTTTGAGTACAGGTGATGTTGCATTTAGATTTGAATTGAAATTATAATGTCGAGCAGGGCACAAACCGTACAGCAGTCAACTCCCAGAAGCCAAAGCGTCCACCAGGCCAGGGGCGGGGTTAGGTGGTAGCTACTTGGGCTTAAGCCCAGTATGTTCTGAAAAGCCCCGAATCTAAATTTTACTTTTGAAGTGTAAAAAAATTGCTTAGAAGTGACGTGCAGTACCAAAGTCTACCAGAGAGGGCACAGCTGCATAGAGTAGCCTGCATACAGCCTGCTGGAGTCCCCCCTGTAGAAGAAGCGCTTCAGCAGCCTGCATGCTTCAGCTAAGGCCTGGGGGAGACAGATGTTAGGAAGCTTGTTTTGGACTAACAGTACCACAAAAGATTGAAAGCAAAAGTTGTGATGATTCAGGTTTGTGCATCTTATTTAAAATGTGTCAGTAAAGTTGTGCTGGGAGGAAAGTGAACGACGGCAAAATAATGTTATGTAGGAGGATTCATGGGGAAAAGCTGGAATAATGATCATAAAAGTTAAGTGAATAATAGAGAAGCTGATAATTAGTACATGAGAAAATAAAATAAATAAAATACTTATTTAATTCAGTAAATATATATGGAATGTAATCATTTAAGTCTTTCTCAAGTTTTTTTCATACCCTCCCATTAAAAAAACAGAACAGCTGTCACTGAAATGTGTTTAAAATGACAAAAGTAAATCTAAACCTAATGAAAATCCTGAAATTGCTTTAAAACTGTGGTTCAACAGAAATATTTAAAAAACAAGCATGATGGGACCCATAAACTAATATTTTGTTGAACAACACTTTGAGGTGACCACTGCAGCCAATTGATTTCTGTGACACTGGCCCAATCCCAATGCTCGCACTTCCACCCTTGCGCCCTTCAATTGCGCATTCCCGGCCAGGGGTGCGAGTGCGTAGGGTGTCCCGATTCTCAAGTGCGGAAGGTGACCACGCCCCTTTAGCACCCTTAATCCACACTTCGCCCAGGTCCGCATTGATGCGGACTTTGGGCAAGGGTAACTGCTCCATTGCTGTGTGGGAAGTTTGAGAAGAAGGCGGAGCAATGGCTCAAGTACCTTTCCTGAAAACATGTATTTTCAAATGAAAGAAGTTCATTTTAAGACGATTAATGATATTTGTTCATGCTCTGAATGTTTGAGACTAAGGTTTAATGTGGACAGCAATGAATGTAACTTTTGTTTGTTTGAAAGTTATTAATAGAGGTTTTTTAAAAAGTAGCACAAACAGCGACCGGCATCCCAGCATGCATCACGGTCGATCCCTGTCCCAATTCAGCACACATGTGCACTACGCACTTGAAGCCTGACTGCGCACCTCCTCTAAGTGCACTTCACAGAAGAGCGTAGGGCGCAGTGCGAGTATTGGGATTGGGCCTCAATCAGACTTCTGCACCTGTTGACAGGTGTTTTACCCACTGTTCATTAGTGAAGTGTTCTGTTTTCTGGGACATTACATTAAAAAAGCTATTGTTTCTGATGCTGCACCTTCTGCACTGTAACTGCTCAACCTTTAACTTTGCCTTTTTATCTTATTCTTACATCTAATTTTATTTGTGTGTTTAAATTCAATTTTAAAATCTGCTGTTTATTGTTGTCACGTTGATTTTAACGTTTTATGTTCTTGCTGTTCTTACTCCTGGAAAGCACACTGAATTGCTTCTGTGTATGAATGTGCTGTACAAATAAAGCTGCCTTGCCTTTTCAATGCATTTCACCATCTTTTATCGTGTTCAGCCTGCATGAAAACCTCAGAATGACCAATTATAATCAGAAATAATAATTAAAGAAATGGTTTTTCAGTGAAATTGATCCTTAAAGTGTCTCCTCCTTCTTTCTTTCTCCTCTTTTCTTCTTCCCTGTATGCATGCCTCTCAGCCAGCCTCTGGGTTTGTCTTCTGCTGGTCTGCAACGTCAACCTGCCACGTCGAAGACGGGAAGCCTGCCTTTTCCTCTCTGCTCTGAGGTCAAAAGAGGTACTACTGCTGTATATGGGTAAATGGCAATTAGTGTGGCTTTTTGCAAAGAAGAAACAATAAAAACCATGGGAGGAAAAACGTCTGGTGTGTCCTGAAATGGAACATGAGAAAGTTTAAAAACTTTTAAAGTGCTTTACTTTAGACTGAGACTGGAGAAAACAAAAAAAAAGAGGTTCAAAATAGACAGAAAAAAATCTGTAGCCAGAATCCTTGAATTGAGACACCACCAGCATTTTGAGTTAAAACTTCAGCAGATTAGTTTGGTTCAGTTGAAACTAACATGTTTTACTACACAACTAATATTTGATTTTGCAAGCTGGCTGAAGGAATGGACAACAACGCTGCAGCACAGCTTATTTGGTACAGTTTGATGGTCGTGTTACATTGTGGCGATGATATTGTCAGAAGACCGCTTTATCAACCTTGATTAAAAAATAAGAACTGAGAGAACACTAATATGTAACACCTCCGATTTGAGAATTTTTTTTATTAACATAAGAACTTTTATATTTTTTTAAGGCAGATTCTATTTTTCAGGTTGCACAAAAAGTGAGTTCCACAGTTGGACATGGCACAGCTCTACCTTAATTTATAGCACGTTATTTGTCAATATTTACTTCACTAATCATTTTAATTTTGATTTATATTTGTGTATGTTATAGCATAAAAAGTGCTTTGTTTTCAGTTTTGCAGAGAGCTTTGCAGAGGTCCGTGAGCAAACCCAGTGCTGTAATCCAGGAATCAGAGGTGTATAGATAATCCAGAAGGGGCGAGGCAAGGTGGGAAAGTCCAAGGGATAGAAACAAGATCATGAACATGGAGGCAGGCATGGAAAAACGCTGGACATCTACTGGCAAAGGCTTTCAATAATCTGGCAGTCTGTTGCTGGATGGGACTTACAGTCAGATCCATAAATATTGGGACATCGACACAATTCTAACATTTTTGGCTCTATACACCACCACAATGGATTTGAAACTAAACAAACATGATGTGCTATAACTGCAGACTGTCAGCTTTAATTTGAGGGTATTTACATCCTAATCAGGTGAACGTTGTAGCATGTGTGCCTCCCACTTGTTAAAGCAGCATTCTGCAACTTTGCAGTTATATAGTCTCTGTCGCCCTCTAGAGGCTTGCTGCGTAACGTCACTGTCGTAACATTAAATCTCTCTCTCGGGCACAAAAGGCATGTTTACATTCCTAATGTCAGGCAAAACAACGAAAACAAACGTTTCCACCTCCACACATTAAATAAATAGTTTTATCAGGACTGTATAACAACTTTATGCCCGACCAAACACAATAACCCTGGTGAAATCATTTATTACTTACCTAGCCATTAGCAGCACGGCTAGGTCAGAGTTCGTAGTTCATGCTGTTCTTTCTAAAAGAGCTCTCCATCGAGGAAAAGACGACCCAATAATAACTCTGGTCTTTGCTCTTGTTCTATCACGTTCTCCTTTTCTTTTCCTAGATTCCTCTGATAAGGGATTTCTAGCTTTCTTTGGTGAATCTGCTGCTGCTACAGCGAGTCTACGTTATACAATTATGGCAAGCCAAAGGGATAAAAAAAAGTGCATTCTCAACTCGCATTATGTCTGCCAAAACACTCATTCAAGATGCGCGTTTTGGCGGACATAATGCTCGAGTTTTTGCCCCCTTTGGCGTCAAAACTCACGTTCAAGACGTGCATTTTGGCGGACATAAGGCGCGTTTAAAACGCATGCTTTTTTATCCCTTTGGCTTGCCATATTCTGCCGTAAAACCACACCCAGTCAGTACTTCCGGCGCTACCCGAAGCACAAAAACTGTATAGTGCAGTAAACAGATGTGGGACCCCCCAACACTATTACAGGTATGAAAATGAACATAATAGATAATACTATGACGCAAAAACTTTACAAAACAGCATAATTTTAAGGTATAAAAGTTGCAGAATGTTGCTTTAAGGGACCAAAAGTAATGGGACAGAATATATAATCATAAATCAAACCTTCGCTTTTTAATACTTGGTTGCAAATCCTTTGCAGTCAATTCCAGCCTGAAGTCTGGAACACATAGACATCACCAGATGCTGGGTTTCATTGGTGATGCTCTGCCAGGCCTCTACTGCAACTGTCTTCAGTTCCTACTTGTTCTTGGAACATTGTTTCTTCAGTTTTGTCTTCAGCAAGTGAAATGCATGCTCAATCAGATTCAGGTCAGGTGATTGACTTGGCCATTGCATAACACAACACCCGAATGCATTAGTGGCAATATCTGGTGGGTTTAATCACAATCTTCTTTTTCTCTGCCCAGAATTTAAACCCCTTGTTCAAAGACTATGCAATAAAGAGAAGTGTGAGAAAATGGTCCCAGGAAGCTGAAGAAGCCCTACAGACTGGATTGCTCTGTGCCAACCACATGGGCAGGACATCAATGCCATGACTGAGTGCATGACTGACCATATACACTTGCTCCTCAATAATAAACCCTGGGGTCACCACTGATCTGAAAGAACTATTAAACAAGAAAAAGAGCTTTCAGGGAGGGAGAAAGAGAATTATTGAGGAGTATACAGCAAGGAGAAGTATAGCAATAAGCTATAGAGCAAACTACAGAAGAACAGTATCAGAGATTTGTGGTGAGGGATGAAGAAGATCACAGGCTTAAAGATCAAGAACAATTGGACAGAGCCAATGAACAGAACACATTCTTTAATAGGTTCAGTTCAAGAACAAGCTCAGCATCTTCCTCTCGTACCCACAAACCAGACACTCCATCAAACTTTGACCCACAGCTTTCAGTGATGGACTCATCTGCTTCTACAAGTTAGTCTTCACCCAAACCAGGAGATGCTGCTGCTCCCTTTGCCTCCTCCACCCAGCTGTCTGTCTCTAGAAGTCAGGTGAAGAGGCAGCTGGAGAAACTGAAGAGGAGCAAAGCTGTAGGTCCAGATGGTGTCAGCCCCAGAGTCCTAAAGTTCTGTGCAGATCAGCTCTGTGTGGTTCTGCAACATCTCTTCAACCTTAGGTTGACCCAAGAGAAGGTTTGAGTGTTGTGGAACATCATGCCTTGTTCCGGTACCATAAAAAAGTCACCCATCAGTCATCAACGACTACAGATCTGTTGCTCTGACATCCCACAGCATGAAAACATGAACAAAAAATACAAAAAAATAAAATAAAAAAATAGATAAATAAAAAAATGCAACATTTGAAACTACAGGGCTTTTAGCTGCTTTTTAAAGATGGCCTTTGACTGTCAATACATTATAAGGATATGGAAGTTCTATTTTGTTTAGGCTTCGCCCTTTAAAGGGATACTATTGGATAAGCATTCTCTCAATTAGCCAACCACTGAAGAGCTTTCAATAGATTAAATAACAGGCTAATTATCTGATATTTTCAGCAAGAAAGCTTTTGATTGAATTGTAAGTATAATCCCAGACATAAACACCTCAGCACAGAAACTACTAGCTGGTAGAAATGAAAATAAAAAAAACTGTCAAATATGAAAAACAGCATATCTAAATCTCACTAATCATCTGTGTTTTATTTTATCAGGTAAGAACAACGGCTTAATCCAGGACAGCATAAAGAAAAGAATATTATTTTTTCAGTTTTAAATAGGGGTGTCAAATTATGAGATTAATTTAGATTAATTAATCACAGCCACATTTAGTGCACTATTTTTTAATCGAGTTTATCTAATTTTTAATCTATAATTTTACTGGGACTACCTACCTCTTGGGTATTTTTTATTTTAATTTTTTATATTTTTAATTATATTTAACTATCATGCCATACCACATGTCAGATTTTGTGAAAAAGTGTAATATTTTTTTATAAAGCCAGTTTTTTTATATTAATAGTCTGCCACAATAATGTAATGAATTTAAATAAAAATACATCAAAATGAGAGATTTTCTCAGTCATTAGTAGGTGAGATTAAAAAGGAGATTAATTAGATTAATTACAGGTCATAATTAATTAATCTCAAAAAAATGTATATCATGACAGCACTAGTTTTAAATTATAAAATTGAATATTGTAATTTAAATGTTTAGGAAAATGTTTGGAGTTCATCAGAGAAATGGAAGATACGTGGACCTGAGTGAAAGGCTCTGAGTCACAGCACAACTGAATATTTTCCTCCTGATGATCCTTTTTTCCTCAGTGCTGTCTGGCAGCAGTACAGTGCTCATAGTTTCCAGACTCAGCCTGTCTGCGCTGTGTGTGTAAAGAAGGGGGATGGTTTGATTCTTTTAGCAAGTTGAGAAATATGAAAAAAAGTTTATAAAGATTTCTGTCTTTATTCTGAGTTGTAAATTCATAGTTCTGTTTTATTTTCCATGTTTTACTCTTATTTCAACCTTTTAATCTCCCTTTGATCTAACTCTAGCTCTTTTTTATGGTTTTGGTTTCAAATTATTTTCTGTTTTTGAAATAATTTCTCTATCTTCTCTATCTATCTAACAAAGGAAAACAATTTGGTCACAGAATCATCCTGTCAGTGTTGCCAGCGGGGGTTGGTTGGCTGCTGGAGGATGATGTCATGTTTGACCCAGAGCCTGCACTGACGAAACACTTCCTCAGCTGTTTGGAGCTTTTTCAGAAGGATGGTCAGACTCATTAAAGCTACACTGCGTGGTTTGCAGTGAGCACTGCAGAGAGCACACCATGTGGCCGTTAGAGGAACAGCAGTCAGCAAAATGCGCACTCCCATGACATTCAAACCTTTTTATTACTTACCTATTTATTTGTTATCATTTAAAACTGCCTTAAACTCAAGTAAAAGAAAAAGATGCGTTGCAGAGTGGGGTTTAGAAAAGAGACGATAGTCGGCGGGTTAGTAGGGGAGAGCATTGGAGAACCAGGGTAATTTGGTGGGCAATCGCAGAAAGTTGTCCCAGGGACAGTGGGCCAAAATCAGATTGCCCTCTGAGGTTTTCCTGCTCCCCTGGTTCTCAAAAAATTTCAGTCCTTTAATTTATTTAAGTCCTGGAGCTTAGTCCCAGGCATGATGTGCAGCAGGTGCAGGTATGACTCTGGGCAGATCCAGGAGGACATCACGAATGCCGAGATCCAGGCTGAAATTATCAGCCTTTAGGGCCACTTCTAATGGCACTTACAAACTAGCATCCGCTCCACTCTGCGCCGCCCGCCCCAGCCTGGCCGCGTTTGTTCCAGACTGCCTTAGGAATGCGGACGTAATTGAGAACATGGGCGGTCTCCAAAATTGGCACGAAGATATTAGTGATGTCATGAGCACATCTCCGAGCATGTGGGCGGGGCAGTGGGTGTGTTGGACTGGATACAGCCCGAGGCATACCGCCTTGGGAAGAGGGCTGAAAACACACCCGGTTTACGTACGGGAAATTTCCAGGCTACCCGGATGTGAAAACCCCTCACCCTATCTAGACCATGTAGAGCCGATGCTAGTGTGTAAGTGCCATAGGAGGAGATGGCCTGGGATGGATGCAGAGAACCAGGTGAGAATAACAGCCTGAAAGCCCGCTCCTGGGTGCTCGGCCTTGGTCAGAAGTGTGGCCTGGATCAGAAGCAGAGAATCAGGCATTCATTACTGGCAGGATTCATCTTTAAATGAACGTTTCTAGCTGCTAGCTTAGCTTATCTAGCGGCCAGCTGAAGGGGAACACAACCTCATCGTCAATGTACATACGAACGAACGTACATAGTTCCAATAAAGAAGACGTCTCGTTAAAAAAAATCTCCTGTTTTCCATTTTTTACTCTCCTCCATTTTTCTTTAACTTTCCTTCTTTTCCTTTTCATTTGTCTTTTTGTCTTACTCTCTTGCTATCTTTCCCTGAATGTGACATGCAAAAAGCACCTTGAGTGGTGTAAAAGACTAGGAAATGTAATCGAATAGCACACATACTGAATATAGCACTGGTGTTAGCGTGTAACAGGATAATGTCAGTAACAGTTAAACTGTGGAGTTCTACACTCTTACTGAAGTGGGAATGGATGACCTACGGTAGCGTTCTGTTTTACATCTTGGATGTCTCAGTCTGCCACCAAAAGAGCTGTCCATGGCCTCCACAGTGGAAGCTCTTTATAAACACCATCCCTTCATTTAGCTCCTCCTCCTCCCTGCTCATGTGACTCATTGTTCTGAGTGTTTAAGCAGACACATATCCAGGCTGCAGAGAATGAGATAGAGGAGTGTTGCAAGTCCACGTTTTCAAAGTGCATCTTTAGTAGACGTGAAAACAGGTGGTGTTAAAAGCATGGGATCAGTGTGAGTGATGCTGGCCCTGTATTTACTTGGATCAATACTAGATTCTGCACACAGCAGTGGTACTTAGTTTGATAACTGCCAACAACTTAGAGTGTACACTTGTTTCTTTAAAACTTACCTCTAACAGGAACCCAGGTGCTTTATGGTTTTAGGTTTCAGGTACATTGCTATATTTAATGTTTAGACTCAGACTAATTCTGTGTTGTTTAAGGCTCATGTCTTTCATTGTGACCAAAACGAATCCTGCATGTGTGTGTATATACTAGACTTACTCCTCAAACATGCCTGAGTTTGCTTTAGCTGAGATTTAAAAAGGTTATGCGTGTGTGTGTGTGTGTGTGTGTGTGTGTGTGTGTGTGTGTGTGTGTGTGTGTGTGTGTGTGTGTGTGTGTGTGTGTGTGTGTGTGTGTGTGCGTGTGTGCGTGTGTGCGTGTGTGCGTGTGTGTGTGTGTGTGTCACCAACTATGTACATGGTTTAAGCAGTGCATTGATGCATCTGTAGAGTTTTTCTGGCAAAAATCTTGAGCTTCTTTAAGCTCAGTTTGACCTCCCGACAGAGTGAGAAAGAGGAAGAGCTACAGAGAAGGAGGAGGAGAACAGAAGGGTGAGTCATGTGTGTGGACGTGGATTCCCTCTCCGTTTTTCTTCGCTCTTGATCACCAAGTCGTCTCCTGTTCCCTTCTCTCCTTTTGCTTCCCAAACCAGAATCAAACCTTTAATTATCTGCCTTTGGAAACTAAAGACAGGGAAGGAGAAGTTTTTCATCATCATCTCTCTCTCTCTCTCTCTCTCTCTCTCTCTCTCTCTCTCTCTCTCTCTCTCTCTCTCTCTCTCTCTCTCTCTCTCACTCTCTCTCTCTCTCCCTCTCTTTTGCTCTCTCTCGCCCTCGCTCTCTCTTTCTCTCTCCTTCTCTTTTGCTCTCTCTCGCCCTCGCTCTCTCCCTCTCTCTCTCCTTTGCCCTCTCTCTCTCCTTTGCCCTCTCTCTCTCTCTCTCTTTTGCTCTCTCTCTCTCTCCATGGCACATAAACACAGTCACCACTGATCTGGGTCACAGAGCAGATATTATCGAGAAAAGACTCTTTTATAAAACCTTTAAAGTAAGTATTAAAGGGGTCAGATCATGGAAAATCAACTCTTTGGAGCTTTTGACCATGTGATATTGTTATTTTCTCATGAAAATACTCCCAAACCCATTTTCTGTGTGCATTCATGCATTTTCCTGCTTTGTCCACTTTCTTCCCATTTGTTGCTTCGTCGTGGCCCATGATGCTTTGTGGGTTACGTAATGAATGGGTGGAGCTCAGGCACAGACATCATATACGTAGACACCCAGTGGACTGCTGCTGCCTATTAGAGCTGGTGTAGCAGCCGGCCGCCATCTTGGATGGGTTCCCATTTGTCCCCAGTGTATTTATTTCTACTGATGAAAGTGTTCACGTTCACCCAACTAAAAAAAACAAATTTTCTTGTGCTTTTTTTTGCACACACACACACACACACACACACACACACACACACACACGCACACACACACACACACAGACTGGGGCTGGAGAGCTAAAACCCTTGAAAAAAATCAATTTCCACAGCTTTGTGCGGGGGTTGTCACTCAGTAACTCCATGGTAGTTAACAGTGTTGGGCATCTTACATTAAAAAAGTAATTAGTTATAGTTACAAGTTACATTTTCCAAAAAGTAACTGAGTTAGTAACTCAGTTACCACATTGTAAAAGTGATTAGTTACATAGCAAAGTAACTGTAACTGTGAATATTTTTAGACCAGCAGTGTCAAACTCAAATTCACAGTGGGCCAAAGTCGCGGGCGCAAAACAGAAATAACGTAAACCAGACAACACAACTAGTACAGTGTATTACAGATAAGGAATCAGGACATTACTAAGGAAAGGTAACAGGGAATTTCCGTAAATTGGAGTAGGTAAGAAGGTTTAACAGTTATGTTCTATATCTATAACATTAAATATTTTTTTTATAACTGAATGATTCTTATATATAAGAAGTTGTCAAGAGCCACTTGAGAAATTGTTACAGCACTGACCGCTGTAATCCTGTAGTTAGTTGCAATGGCTTGTCCGAGTTAGCAAATGTAACTAAGAAAGGCGGGAACCATAATCCAAATACCTAAATATTTTTACTTTTTAAAAATGGACTCCAGCCAGTGAGCTGTCCCTCTAACAGAGTTACAGGCATCATTTCACTCTTCTGAATGTTAACCTAATAGCCGGTGATCTGACCAAATGTACCAAGAAGAGTCAACAGCTTGGGGATTTCATAAAGAGGATCTGAAATATATAAAAGCATAATATCGGCATAAAGAGAAACTTAATGAATAGATCTCAGATGCAAGATGCCACTGAAATCTTGGTTCTGCCAAAGGCTTAATAAATTCCTGCCTAGTTCCACAGTTCAAATAAAAAAAATCTGAAATAGTATTATTGGTGTGGACATTTGCAAATGGGGAGGAACATGGCAATTCTATCCAGGATATAAATTTGGTTTGGACTTGTCAAAGTCTCAAGTCCCACTCCACTCGATCAAACACTTTCTCAGGATCCAGCAAGAGCACTACTTTGTCAAACCTTTGGTCAATTTGAGCAGGTGTGCACAACACATTAAACAGATGTCTTACATTAAAAAAGGATTGTCGATCCTTCACAAACACTGTCTTGTCAGGTGAAACAGTAGGGAGCACCGTATCGAGGCGCCAAGCCAGGACCTTCATAGGCAAAACCAGATGAGATAAAATGCTCCCATCAGGAAACTCAGAGTGTAGGGACGAGAACATCCCTGGTTCTCCCCTATGGTTCTCTCCATAGCTAGCCTGGCCTGCCAGACTCTCCCTCTGTCTATTCTATACAGCGGAACAGTCTGGTAACTCTCAGGCAGCGAGCACCATGAGGGGCGGGACTAGCCAGCTCAAAAATAACCAATCCGAAAGAAGGCGGAAATGACAACTTACTGCGCAACGCTGTAGTTCTTTAGCTGTAGTCGTCAAAGGAGCGCTGCTAACAATCTCCCTCTCACTGTTCACGTCGAGCTGCACTGAGTTAACCCCAGCTTTCCGGCATTTTTTACTTGTTGCTCCATTAGCGCAAGTAAAGGTGACACAACGATATGTGTTTTACCTGGGTAAGCACCCTTCCTCAGTAGAAATGAATGCACTGGGGGCGAATGGAGACCCATCTAAGATGGCGGCCGGCTACTATGGAAGCGCCAGTCCACGAGGCGTCTACGTATGTCTGTGGGTAGCACAGCGCAAACATCTTTCTTTAGAAGAAAGGCTTTTAGCGCTCCTTCTTGTTGTGGTTTTAAAGACATGTCCAAGTCATTTAGAACAGAGGAAAGAGCCACAGCGAACTCCGCTTCAGACCCCACCTTTGTTGTTTATGAGAAACTGAGCGTCGCTGTGTGTGACGTACGCTGCTCAGCGCTGACTGGCTCGGCCTGAACTCTCAGGGGGTGGGGTTATTTGAATAGGAGCGTTCCCAGACCAGTTCTCTGTGAAGAATTGACAGAGGGCGTGTCTGGCAGGCCAGGCTACTCCATAGCAGCTTCAGACCCATCTCTAAACTCCCGTTCATCTCCAAGATCTTGGAAAAGGTTGTGGCTAAACAACTCACAGCTGCTCTTGATGAACATAACATCTATAGTTTCCAGTCAGGTTGCCATAGAGCTCATTCTACTGAAACAACTCTTCTCATGGTCTTTAATGACCTTCTGACTCAAAGTGATGCAGGGGAATGTTCTGTTCTGGTTCTGCTGGACCTGACTGCAGCCTTTGACCATCACTTGCTACTGGATAGGCTGAGAGACTGGGTAGGCCTATTAGGAACTGCTATGGAGTGGTTCTCTTATCTGTCAGAGTGTTCCTTCTCTGTGGCCGTCTCCAAGTTTCGGTCCTCCTCCACCCCCCTCACCCATGGTGTCCCACAAGGTTCTGTGCTGGGGCCTCTACTTTTCCTCCTTTATCTGCTCCCTCTCCAGCACATGCTGAGCTCTTTTAAAGGAATCTCCTACCATCTTTACGCAGATGACATTCAACTGTACATCTCCTTTAAGC
The DNA here is from genome assembly GCA_006937985.1 of Aphyosemion australe. NCBI lineage: Eukaryota > Metazoa > Chordata > Actinopteri > Cyprinodontiformes > Nothobranchiidae > Aphyosemion > Aphyosemion australe. The sequence goes on along the minus strand of SSNS01000162.1, from coordinate 525,046 downwards.
CACATGAGATGTCTAAGCTGCAGCTGTTGCACACCTGCTTAGACTCTATTAAAACCTGGATGGCTGGGAACTTTCTGCAGCTGAATGACGAGACAGAGATCTTCTTCTGTGCCCCAGACAAGCTGGTTCCCAATGTCAGAGACTCTCTTGGTCAGCTTACTTCTCACATCAAACCCTCTGTCAGGAACCTTGGTGTGACCTTTGACCCAGTTCTCACCCTGGATTCTCATGTCAGTTCTCTTGTTCGCTCTTCCTTCTTCCATCTCAGGAACATTGCTAAGCTGAGTCCCATTCTGTCCCTCTCTGAACTTGAGATTGTTCTTCACACCTTCATCTCCTCACGCTTGGACTACTGCAACTGGCTTTTCACGTCTGAGAAGAACCTCCCTGAACCGTCTACAGGTGGTCCAGAATGCCTGTGCTAGGCTGCTGACCAAGTCCTCCAAACACACCCACGTCACCCCGCTCCTCTTCCAGCTTCACTGGCTGCTGGTTAACTTCAGGGTTCATTTCAAGATCCTGGTTCTGGTTTTTAGGGCTTTACATGGACAAGCACCATCATACATTGGTGATCTTCTCAGTCCCTACACTCCCAGCAGGTCCCTGAGGTCCAGTGATCAAAGCCTACTGGTTGTGCAGCGCACCAGGCTAAAGACCAAAGGTGACAGATCATTTGCTGCTGTGGCCCCCAGACTCTGGAACTCTCTCCCCCTGAGCCTGAGATCAGTGGACTCAGTGGTCTCCTTTAAAAAGCAGCTGAAAACTCACCTGTTCAGGCTGGCTTTGGTGTGACCTTTGGTTGATTCTTTATTACTACTTTCTCTTCATTCTGCTCTGTCTACCATTTCTGCCTTTCCCATGATCCACTGATTACACTTTGTCTTATTAATTTTGCTTTTGCCTTTTTTCACATCTTTTTTTATCACAATTTTTACTTTTCCCTTTTTTGATATTTTTAATAATTATTTAATTTTCATTTTACATTTAGTTCTTGTGAAGTACCTCGTGATTTTTATCTTCAGAGGCGTTATATAGAAGATTGCTTCTTCTTTCTTAGACATAAATGTACTACTCATATCAAAAAGGCCAAATCAGACTATTATTTATCTGTCACAACTGAGAACCTCAATAATCCACAGAAATGTTGGAAAGTGATTAAGTCCTTATCTGTCAACATAAGTTCTCAAGCTCTTCCAAAATTTGTCTGGAACAGCTCTGTCCCAGTGTATGATAGAACTGAGGTTTTAAACTGCTTGCCAATAGGAGTTCATTATAATTTAATTTGGATGCTTTAAAGATGATAAAGCCTCATTGGATGCCAATGGAGGCTTACAGGACCCAGCAACAGTTATTGTAGGGAACTTGGCAATTTTCACATACAAAGCCAAAAAGTCAGTTTTTGTACAAATTGACAAGACAATTAATGCATCAAATCATGATCTAGCATAAACAGCTAGGACACCACCTTTCTTAGGCATGTCTGTGTGATAAACATAGTCAAGTATGTTATACTGTATATTTAACAAGTCTTACATAATAATGCACTTACAGGCCTACTAGCAATGCCCTGTAAAAGAATAATGAATGTACTAAAATAATATAAGCCTCTCCCCAAAACACTGTGAAATTAACCTCAGGGTCTTTAATCTTTAAAATATGTATGTATTTTTTGTGAAGGGCAAAAGTTTTTTTAGGTTTTGTGTGAAAAGACGTAGCTGACTACAAATGCTCGTCTGGCCAAATTGACGTCATCAAACCAGACACGGAGAAGAGGAGCATATTAGTTTAGCGAGCTAGGAATCCTTCTCCCAGGACGAAAGGAGCATTAAATACAGTGTGGTATATGATATATATCCCTGTGGTACTGATCAACCTCAGAGTTTGTAGGAGTTTGAGCTGTGACAGCTGGTGTTCCCACATAATTTATATCTCTAAAAAGCTCACAAAAAGTGGATTAGCATGTACGGATCGCATCATCCACCTATGTCTCCATGTAAACCAACGTCGGGCCAGAAGTAGGTTGCATATTTCACATGAGGGCTCATGGGGGCTAGGAATAAGGTTGATAGATCCCTCATGTTTGATAGCTTGGTCAACCAACATTTTTCTCTCTACAGTCATAGCCAAAGGATCTGAGAATGAAAAACACAACAGCAAACTTTCCAACAATAATTATTTGTGTTCTGATCAAAACTTTAAGTAACTGTTCTTGTGTACTTGTTTTTTGTTCTACACGAACAGGTTTGATTGCATTTAACTGGAATGATATTAATCAATATCATTTTATTTTCCAAACCAGCTGTTCTCTAGGCATCCTCAGGCTTGAAAGATGTGGCAAAAACTCAGTGTGTACATGAATGCACAACATGTTTAGATTTATATCAAACCTAGGTTTTTGCAGTCGACAGCTTGAATAAAAGTGCTTTTCTTCCTAATTCTAACTATTTACATTGCTTCTACAGGCACTAAACAGCTTCAGGCTTTTAAGAGCAGACCTCTTGTGTCACATTTACTGAAGGAACCACTGGACATCTTTTAAATCTCTGCCAAGCTAAGGGTAACCAGGTGAAACACATTAGGTGAACGCTTCCTGTGTTTACCATACGCAAGCAAATCTTTATGCACAGGTGACCACTTCATGCACACACACACACACACACACACACACACACACAGAAACCCAGCAGCAAGTCCACGTGAAACCTGGACCCCCTCTGCTCTCGTCATAGCCAGTAGAGTGAACTTCAAACAGCCAATAGCTTCCGTTCATAAAGAGCTCATTAAACACACAAACAGGCACACATACTGACATATAAGCAGGTTTAACTATTATTAAGAGTCCCTGAAGCCAGTAATGAGAAGGAGGCTTAACTTTTCATCATCTACCCCCCCCCCCTCTCATTTAAACACACACACACACCAATGAGCTGTCTTGCTGTGTGTGATGACAGACAGCTGTGTATTCAGCTTTTACAACCTGAGAGGAAGTGCAAGGTCGGCAGCAAAGCAACATCAAGGCAGCTACTTTACAGGTAGGTTCAGGCTAATCAACACATTCACTTAGGCTACAGTCACACTGCAGGCAAAAGCACAACAAATCTGATTTTTTTCCCCACATGTGACCCATATCTGATGTTTTGTGACGGATTTTAGTGATCCGATGTGGTTCTGAACCCGTTACATATCTGATGTTTTTGAAAGTGACTTCAGGCATATCACATTAAATCCGCCTCCTACGTCACCGACTCAGTGGAGGTTCACAGTTACAGTCCTGTCGGCGCCACACCCCCACCCTGTGTGTGTGCAAGAGCAGGCAGTGTGCACCTGTGTCTGTGAAGCTCAGCACGGCCCCTATCAGCGAGGCAGGGTACTGCCTGCCTCCCCCATGTTTTGAGCGTATTTATGGACACTCAAAAGACTAAATATGTCACACACAGTCATTAAATATATTAGACAGCATGTGCAGCACATGTGAAATAAAACATGTATGTTGGGGATATAAAGACTGACAGCAGTGGGCATGCGCCATCTTCCTGTTTCAGTCAGTGTGATATGCTGTGCTGTGAGGCGCAGTTCTGCACACGCTTGATACAGGGAGTTGGCGACGTGCTCTGCCTGAATCAGTTAGTGTGTGCGGGGCAGCTCCGTGAGAGCGGAGGCAGCACGCAGCTCTGCCTCCCCTCAGGCTTCTGCCATGCATTTGATCAGGAAACACGTAAATTCAAATTGATTCTCTATTATACCATTATTAGTATTTTAGGCAACGCAGCTTTGTTACAGTTTTTTACAGACGCTAGGACCCATTTCTCAATACTTAGGTCACGTTTGCAAAACTCTACATACAGTGAGCACAACATAAGTCTATGTGGGCTAAACTGAGGATCAATTATCATTGTTTTGGCACAAAATGCATTCAATGACTACATCTCTCAAATGTCATGAATTCTTTTCTCACTCAGACACAACAACTGCCAAAAATCATTGTACTAACAGGCCATTTTGCACGTGCTTACATACTGTTTACAAAACTGTTAAACTTATGTTCAAACCAATAACATGATGCAAATCTGAATAAGAGCAAAATTCAACAGCAATATTTTATTGTAACATATTTTAAATCTAAAAATGCAGTTTAACCAGCCAGAGCTGATTCTCATAAATGAACATCTGCAGGTGTTACTCTTTCTATTTCATTACAAAAGGAGACAACTGCTGAATAGGTTTGTATTGTGATGTAAACATGGACCCAGCCAGAAACAGAGAAGTGGCTGAAAGAGGAAGAAGAGAGGCTGGAGAGGGCGAGGAATACGTATGCGTGGTGGAAGAAGAATACGAGGAAGATCAAGAGCTGTAGTCTCAGATGAGATCAGAGCTACTGTAAGTGATCATGTAGTACAGGGGTTCCCATTTTTATTTTTCTTTACTATAAGGACCCCCTTGCCCATGTCCAAGACAAGCCAGGACCCCCAAACCCAACTCCTTCACACATAAACACATTCCTGTAAATGTGATCATTTACTAACTTTATACAGATGTGACAGGGTGAGCATGCCGTCACTGTATCCCGATTGATCATGCGCCTGGGCTGCTTGGCTACAGAGATATCCCTTTGGCTGACTGGTTAACGCACATGACTCTCACCCGGGGGTCTGAGGTTCAAATCCTGTCCAGGACCTTGTTTTGTCCACCTTGCCACACAGACATACAGAGTTATAACTTTTATATGGAGTTCTGATTATACTGTAGGGTGTGTTATTGGGATTTTATAAATGTAATTTTTACAAATAAAATCTTGCTAACCTCACAACCTCAGCAAAGACAAAATTGTGGGGACCCCCTGCAATCTTGTGGGGACCCCCAATTTGGGAACCCCTGATGTAGTACATCATGGTCTCTCAATGAGAGAGGCTGGTCAGAGAGTGCAGCCAAATCTGCAACGCTCTGCAGTGGCATCTATTGTTAGAGTTGTCCGGCAAACCAACATGTAACTTGTATTCTTGTATTTTGGAATTACTTAGTGCAAAAAATAAATAAATAAATAAACAACATAAAACATTGACAAATTCTGCATCATGTCTGATTCATTCCAGTAACATATATTGCAGTTATAAACAGAGATGTGTCCTTGTTCAGAAAATGTAATGCTACATGTGGTTAGTGTTTTTTAGGTCACTGTTTTGTGGGTGACAAAGTGTGTTTGTCGGCTGTCAACCTTTGCTAGTGTTTTGGAAGAATGAGTTGATTTGAGACCTTATTGAAGTGTTTTGGTAGCTGTAGTGTTATTTTGAATGTGAAATGAACTGCTCTGCCAAGCTGAAAGTCAGTTAGGAGAACTGTATGTAGAGTTTTGCAAACGTGACCTAAGTATTGAGAAATGGGTCCTAGCGTCTGTAAAAAACTGTAATATAGTGTATTTCATACACAGAGGCAGTTCAATGTGCTTTCCAATTAGCAAGAATAGCAAGAACAATAAAATCAACATGACGGAACAATTAAAATACATACAAATTCAATTTAGATTTATAAATTAAAAAGAAAAGGACAAAGTTAAAGGCTGAGCAGTTACAGTGCAGAAGGTGCAGTATAAGAAACATTCATTCAAAGGCTGATGAATACATGAAGGTTTTCAATTTTTATATAAAAGTTACTAAAGTTGGGTCACATTTGAGGTCATGAGGAAGCTGATTCCACCTGTGTGCAGCATAGTAGCTAAAAGCAGCTTCACCATGTTTGGTTCTGACCCGGGGTTCTACCAGCTGACCGCTTCCTAAGGATCTCAGAGCCCTGCTGGGTGTATATATAGGAAGGAGATCCGACATGTATTTTGGCCCCATGCCATTGAGTGATTTATAAACTAGTAGAAGCACTTTTTTACTTGTCATGATGACTGAGGAGGCAGGGAAGGAACTGCCTCCTCAGTCATCTGACCGCACGTCACTGCTATGAACCATTCACACTGGAGAGTGTTCTCTGTCGCATTTCTTGAACTGAGGCGGTTTAAGAGCAGGAAAGCTGACTAGAAGTCATTTCAATCCCCAGTCACCCAAAAGGACCTTAAGAAGACACATCCAGTCTGCATGCTTTGTCAATGGCGTCTCATTTAAATTTGTTTGATGCAGAATCCTGGTTATATCTGCCAACAGCTCAGAGACTGTGTGTGTGTGTGTGTGTGTGTGTGTGCGTGTGTGTGTGTGTGTGTGTGTGTGTGTGTGTGTGTGTGTGTGTGTGTGTGTGTGTGTGTGTGTGTGTGTGTGTGTGTGTGTGTGTGTGTGTGGTTACAGTGAAGCTTCACTGCTAACTGACCACAGTACATCACAAATGGGTCGCAGTAAGACAGACGGAAAATCAGCCTGTCAGTTACAGACTTGCAGGCAGTAATGACGGCTTCTATTTCAGTTTGTTTGGACAACTCGCTGCCTTCCAGCAACACACACACACACACACCTACACACACACACACACACTTCTTATCCTTGCTAGCCAGCCTTTGTCGGCTGCTCGTCTACTAACAGGCATGCACAAGAGAGTACACATCACAGCAGTTTTAAAGTCACTTTACTGGCTTCCGGTGTTTTTTGGGATCAGGTTTAAGATTTTACTGTTCAACTGTTTACTGAGTAACCCAATGGCACATCAACACACTCCCTCAGCCAGAACAACATTGCATTAATATTAGAAGCCCAGTAATAATACATGAAATTAGGAAACACCACCCTTGTGGGGTGGGGGGGGTACTGCCGCTGCACCCAGAGGTCCATGCAGAGCTCCAGCCATCTTTACAAGCGCCAGCCATCTTCAGAGGCCCTAGCCATGCTGCCCTGCCCTGAGGCCCCAGCTGTGCCACCTGAAGAGTTCCTGCCCCCGTTCGAGGAGATCCAAAATCCTGTTTTTGCCCCCGCCCCTTTTTCTGTTTGGTTCCTGTTTTGGGCATCGGGAGCCACTCTTAAAGGGAGGGTTCTGTCACGATCTGATCCTGCAGCCTCTTGTGTCACGTGTCCCCTTGTTAAGTGTTGATTTGACTCACCTACCCCTCGTTACCCTACCCACCTGTTTCCCTGAATACCCTTGTGTATTTAAATCCACTGCTTGTCTGTGTCAGAATATCATTTTGTCCTCATGTCATCCTTTCTGCCATTATTCAATTAAACTGTTTATGTTAAACCTGCCAACCTGGTTCTTGTGCCTGCTCTCCAAATACATAATTACTTAAATTTGTCAGGGCTCATTTTAAATGGAGTGGAGCCAGTGAGCAGTCCCTGCAAAAGAGATAAAAGCATCATTTCACTCCTCTGAACCTTATAACCTGAGATCTGACCAAATGTAGCAAGAAGAGTCAACAGCTATAGGGAAATACCAGAAAGGGGATCTGAAATATACAGTAAGTACACAAGCCTACCGTGTACACCTTTAGGAGATTATTTCCATTTTGTCTTTATTCTAATTTTTTCTATTTCATATGGACTCTGCCATTTAAGGCCATCGCTATTGGGTTGTATCACTCTCCAACCAATCACACTGAAAGCCTTTTAATCCACGCCCACATAGGGGAAGTTACTTGAGACTCGGTCCCACCTCAGCTCATTACCACCTGACATCCTCAACACTGACTCTCTTCACCTTTTTAAATCCAGGCTCAAAACTCATCTGTTCAGCTTATCCCCTGCAGTTTCACTGTTCTTTATCACTATGTAGCTTTTACCTATTGTTTTACTGTTTTTGCTTTAACTAGTTGCTAACTGCTCGTTTTTACTATGTTTCTTTTATCTATTGTTTTATTGTGTGTTTTATTATAAAGTGACCTTGGGTGTCCTGAAAGGTGCTATTAAATTAGTTATTATTATTATTATTATTATTATTAATAATAATAATAATAATAATAATAATAATAGAATAGAAGAAGTGAGAGCTGCTCTGACAGGCTGCAACCTGTGTCACGCCATCTTGATAAGATATAATAGATAATAATAATAATAATAATCATAATAATAAAATTACATAAAAGGACAGAATATATCAAAAATACAGTTAATAAAACAATATTACACCGCGGTGCCTATGAACGAGAAGACACTGCTTGCTTTGTGCGTTGTGAGTGACTTGTAGGCATTCGTGTCCCTCTGGGTATGTGGCTAATGGGAAATCTTTTTGCTAAGCTAAGCTGAACACCTTCTGTGTCCGTAATTGTGAGAAAACCTGCTCTATTCTTTAGACCTACTCAGCAGGACAGTAAATTGTGTCATTCTGATGTTAAAGTATTGCCATCTTACCTAGAAGCATTTATGTTAAAATCATCTACATATCATTTTTAACCCAACACAATGTTTCTCTGTTAAGAAACTTTGAAAAGAACATATCTTGAATTACATTTATTATATTAAATCACTTATTGATTCAAATAAGTAAAACAAAATTTTCAGACAAATGTTCTGTGGTTTGCAGCAGAAAAGAGAGATCTGTGTGTGTGTGTGTGTGTGTGTGTGTGTGTGTGTGTGTGTGTGTGTGTGTGTGTGTGTGTGTGTGTGTGTGTGTGTGTGTGTGTGTGTGCGTGTAGTTGAATCAGCTGCTGGAGGTTGAATCAGGGAATGATGAGGTGGCGTTCTCTTCTTCCTCGTTTCTGCCTCTCTTTCGTCCTGACAGATGAACTGCATTCCATCCCCTTCAGTTTAAAAAAAGAGAAGAAGCAGCCACATGGATAGCGTGTGTGTGTGTGTGTGTGTGTGTGTGTGTGTGTGTGTGTGTGTGTGTGTGAGAGAGAGAGAGAGAGAGAGAGAGAGAGAGAGAGAGAGAGAGAAGCAGTAGAGGAGGAGTGAATTAGAGGCTTTCTTGGCCAGCCTTAGACTGTGCTACGTGTCTGCTCCTGGAGGATCAGATGGCAGAAACCTGCTGCTCTGTTTCTCCCTGCAGCTCATCTGCTCCATAATGTCTGCTTTCTGTTTAATTACAGCTCACCTGTAGCCGACCAGGCGCTGCACACACAGCTCTGGGTGGGGGAACTAAAGAATTGCTTGTATAAACCTTTATTTGGACTGGGGGTATTTGCAGTGGCGAAAAAGGGCTTCTATTATTGAGAGCCAATAACAATCATAATGTCTGCAAACCTACAATTGTGGAAGCATCTTAATACACAGGCAGAGGCAGACACCGATTTAAAAATGTTAACATCTGGTTTTACCGTGTTTTTTTAACAATCAGCTGCTTCCCTTATCTATTCATCCACCCACCTGCCCCTTCACTGCCCCTTTGAATGAATGACTTACAAGTTTATGCAATGATTCTCACAAATGTAATGACATTTTTTCTACGCCAGCCTTTGCACAAGTTGAAATGTTAAGTTATCAAAAGGTATAGGCCACATAATTAAAAACTTACAAATGGACATGGCTTTATGTCCAAACAATGTAAAAATTTCTCAAGTCAAAAGTATTCTAGCATTGGTGATATTTAAAGGTACACATAATGCAATGGGTATGAGGCACCCTAATCCTGCCTAATCAATGATCCAGTTAATATTAATGGATGGTCTACATCAGGGGTGCCCAATCCTGGTCCTGGAGGGCTGGTATCCAGCAGGTTTTGTGGTTTCTCTGCTCATACACACTTGATTCAGTGGTTGAATCACCTGTGCAGCAGCTCATCAAGCTCTACTGAAGCCTGCTAATCACTTGCTAATTGAAATCAGGTGTGTTGAAGCAGAGTTACAACTAAAACCTGCTGGATGCCGGCCCTTCAGGACCAGGATTGGGCACCCCTGGTCTACATCATATGTGCTCTTGGCACCAGGATACCTTAGGCCACAGTTCAATGATCAATTTTGTTGTCATCTCATCTGATCTGAAACCGCATGTCTTGGACACTCTGGTGAAGAGAGGGGCGGAGCTTAACTGACCACTACCTGGTGGTGAGTTGGCTTTGAAGGTGGGGGAGGATGCCAGTCAGACCTCGTTGGCCTAAACATATCGTGAGGGTCTGCTGGGATTGTTTGGTGGAATCTCCTGTCAGAAGGAGCTTCAATTCCCACCTCCGACACAATTTTGAACAGGTCCCAGGAGAGGAGGGGGACATTGAGTCCGAGTGGGCCATGTTCCGTACTTCCATTGTTGAGGCGGCCAACCGGAGCTGCAACCGCAGAGTCGTTGATGCTTGTCATGGCGGCAACCCTTGAACCCGCTGGTGGACACCGGCAGTTAGGGATGCTGTCAAGCTGAAGAAAGAGTCCTTATTTTATTGGCCTGGGGGACTCCAGAGGCAGCTGATAGGTACCTGCAATCCAAGCAGAATGCAGCTCGGGTGGTTGCAGAGGCAAAAACCGCCCCAAACCATCAGACCACCCCTCTAGGCAGCTGTGGCTACATAGTAGCTTACCATCACCGGCAGTGTGTGAATTTGAAAGCAGTGTGCTACAGACACTGTTTAGAGTGGTGAGAGTGTGGTGCTGACCTTGATTCGGAATGTTGTGGATCAGTGGGCTGAGTACTTTGAAGACCTCCTCAATCCCACCAGCACGTCTTCCAGTGAGGAAGCGGAGTCTTGGGACTTTGGGTTGGGCTCTCCAATATCTGGTGCCGAGGTCACTGAGGTGGTTAAAAAACTCCTCCGTGGCAAGGCCCCAGGGGTGGATGAGATCCTTAAGGCTCTGGATGTTGTGGGGTTGTGTTGGTTGACGCGGCTCTGCAATATCGTGTGGACATTGCGGGCAGCTCCATTGGATTGGCAGACCGGGGTGGTGGTCCTCCTTCTAGTTGTGTTCCAACTACAGGGGGATCACACTCCTGAGCCTCCCTGGTAAGGTCTATTCAGGGGTTCTGGAGAGGAGGGTCCGTCAGACAGTCGAACCTCGAATCCAGGAGGAGCAATGTGGTTTTTGTCCTGGCCGTGGAACACTGAACCAACTCTATACCTCCTGGAGGGTGCGTGGGAGTTCGCTCAACCAATCTACATGTGTTTTGTGGATTTGGAGAAGGCGTTCGACCGCGTCCCTTGAGGAGCCCTGTGGGGGGTACTCTAGGAGTATGGGGTACCAGGCCCCTTGATACGGGCTGTTAGGTCCCTGTATGACCAGTGTCAGAGCTTGGTCCACATTGCTGGCAGTAAGTCGGGCTCGTTTCTGGTGAGAGTTGGACTCCGTCAAGGCTGCCCTTTGTCACCGTTTCTGTTCATAACGTTTATGGACAGGATTTCTAGGTGCCGCCAAAGTGTTTTGGTGGCCTATGGATCAGGTCTCTGCTTATTGCAGATGATGTGGTCCTGTTAGCTTCATCAGAACGTGATCTCCAGCTTTTGCTGGAGCAGTTAGCAGCAGAGTGTGAAGTAGTTAGGATGAGAATCAACTCCTCTAAATCTGAGACCATGGTCTTGAGTCAGAAAAGGGTAGAATGCCTTCTCCAGGTCAGGGACGAGGTCCTGCCCCATAGTGGAGGAGTTTAAGTATCTCTGGGTCTTGTTCACGAGTGAGGGAAAGATAGAGCACGAGATTAATAGGCAAATTGGTGAGGCGTCTGCAGTGATGCGGGCATTGTACTGGTCTGTCGTGGTGAAGAGAGACTGAGCCAGATGGCAAAAATCTCAATTTACCAGTTGATCTACGTTCCTACCCTCACCTATGGTCACGAGCTTTGGGTAGTGACCGAAAGAACGAGATCACGGATACAAGCGGCCAAAATTCCACATTGAGAGGAGCCAGTTGAGGTGGCTCAACACCTGGTTAGGATGCTTCCTGGACGCCTCCCTGGTGAGGTTTTCTGGGCACGTCCAACAGGGTTGAGACCCAAAGGAAGACACAGGACACGCTGGAGGTACTATGTTTCTGTGTAGGCTGCTGCCCCTGCGACCCGACCCCGGATAAGCAGATGAAAATGGATGGATGGATGGATGGATGGATGGATGGATGGATGGATGGATGGATGGATGGATGGATGGATGGATGGATGGATGGTCTACATCAAGTTAATTTTGCACCACATGCCTTTTAAATGTAAAGTTGATTGATTAATCTGTATATTACTGGACATTTGAAGAGATACAACATTTATGACCAAATGCTTTAAGAATGAAAAAAATAGCTGTCTGTTTACAAAAAGTGATCAGAGGAATCATAGTTAATTTTGAAGTCACACTTCAAATTTGATTTCAAAAACCAATTTCCACTGTATTTGTAAAGAGGGATTAAGGGCACCCAACAAAGTCTAGCAGCGCTAGGACCATCTCCTAAATTTGACCCAGCTGCTGAGCTTGTTGCGGAAGAGCTACAGGCGGGTGTGAGTGTGGAGAGGATGGCCTGGTGTCAAGAAGAGCAGGTAGGAAGCCATTTATCCTGCTAAATGTCCAGGGATTGGATTGCTAAGGACTGCAGGAAAGTCATTGTCTCTTCAGTATCCTCTTTCTGTTTGTTTGGAGCATCTGAAAAAAATATTGTCTGGAGAAATAAAGGTGAGTTGCTTTACCACTCGCAGGACAGTGGTAAGGCACCCTGAGACCATTCGTGTGGGGGGGTGCTTCTCAGCCAAGGGAGTGGACTCACTCACAGTTTAGCCTCAGAACAGCCATGACTAAAGAATGGTACCTAAACATCCTCCCAGAGGAACTCCTTCAACCATCCAACAACAGTTTGGTGATGAAATGAAAGACTGGGTGATAAACAGGTTTAGGAAATGTAAAATAGCTTTTTTCAAAGCTTTACCCTATTTTTTTTTATCTCTGCTTGAGATACAAAATTACAAAATACAAAAACACATCTGCATTTTCTCATCAACACAAATAAAGATAGATGATCCATCATGACGTTCTTCCATTGTTGAAAAATGAAGCCACAACATCCTGATGAGGGGTGGTGTCGTGTTGTGTCGTTCGACCCAGAGTCATCACACTCAGGATGTCAGGTTGAAAGTCCCACCTACTCACCTGCTCACAATAACTAATTACCGCTAAACAGTAATGAGTTTTTGAACACACGGCAGCAAAATAAAAACTATGTGAACCACCAGGAGTCAAAACTTGGAAAAAAATGATAATTATTTATTCAAGAAAATGTCCCTTTTATGTAAGGGATGGTGGTTACACTGCAATCCTTCTGTGTGATATTCTTGGATCAATTTATTATAATTATTGCTTTTAATACAGTAAAACTCTACAATGTCAGGCAAAATCCCAACTCTAATTTGTTTAAACTCTGCATGGTCATAGTTTATCTGTGCATTTGATTAATCTTCGTGCTTAAGACAGAGTAAGAAGGTTAAGTCACAATCTGTTTTTCATATTCCTCACCAGGCAGATTTGAAGGGTGACCAGTCAAGTGGGTTCATGCAGAAACAGAAAACTGATGTATTTCCACCAGCGTTAATGACATGAACATTTTAACGCCACTTCAACATAACTTGGATTTTGAACTGCTTTCTTTTTCAGCTTCATGTTAAAAATTTGGTTTCACCATCATGAAGAATGTTCGTCAACACTTTTGGATCTTTTTGATGCGATTAAACATGACCAAAGATAGAAGAATACAACAACGGTCATACTATTGGTCTCGTTTAATCGTGATACTTGATGACATCAAGAAAACTCAAGGGAAAATCCCTCTGACACCATGAACGTGGACTCATTCAGTATAAAAGTGAGATTTTCAGTGTAATCAAGTGGAACATTTTAAATGAAGAGCCATTGATCTGCAGCAGCTTCTCCAGATCCTACAACTCCCAGGATGCAGCTCAAAGTTCTGATCCAGAAATCAGATGAAGAACATCAGCACTGAAAATAACTGACTAACATATCTAAAACAGTTACACTCTAGCTATCCACGCACGGACACAGTAAAATCTGTCCAACCTCCCAAATGGCCGAACCGGAAACATCGATTTTTCTGTTGTTTTGTCACAAACATCCGTTTTGCATTTAGAACAAACCCTCAAAACCCTGATGTGAAGCCTTTAGGGTGTGCAGCCATGTTTGGTCATGAACAAACACAATGACACCTGGAAACAATCAAACACCCTCAAATATTACTTCTGAACACAAACTGACTAAACCTTCAGCGTCTGAAGCTCCAGAACATCCATCTGTAGACAAGAACTTAGTGAAACCGTGAATCAGGAAGTCAACGACAACCAAATCACACCGTCTGGATTAAATAGATGACTGCTGCAGGAGGAGATCCTCCTCCAACCTCCCGATGCTCTTATGGATCAAGTTTCCTCTTGCTCAGACAGCCCCCCACCCCATTCTCCTCTGATCCAGACGTACTGTGCAATTATGGAAGGAGGGACCAGCTGTTTTTTCCTGCGTTTTTTTTCTTCTTCTTTTTTCTTTGAAGGAGGCACCCTTTCTTGTCTTCCCTAAACGTGAGCAGAAGCAGCAGGGTAATGAGGGTGCGTCCCCCAGTCTATGCAGTCCCCAGTACCTCCCAGTTCTGCAGGCTCTCATATAAAAGCCCCACTGGAAAATGAGTGCAGGCAGTAGGGAGTTTTCTACTGGGGTCAGGAGGACTTTGGACAGACGCACAGATCCTGCCCCAAACACCCGCGTATGAGTGGAGTGTAGCAGAAAGAGAAAATATCCCCAACTTTTTTCTTCCTTTCTTGCCTCAAAGAGTCTACATGTCTGGTGACAACTAGACATGTTCAGCTTTGTGGATTTGCGGCTGGCCCTGCTGCTCAGTGCAGCGGCACTCCTGGTCAGGTCTCAGGGCGAGGACGACAGTAAGTTTCATCACTTTGTCGGAGCTTCTCAACTCGGTTTCTTCTTGGTTTTTTTTTCTACTTTTGTCTTCATGGCTGGACAGATGCTAAGATCTGAGAAAGAGAAGAGGAGAAAGCTTAAAGAGTTGACCTTTGATGTTCCATTGTCTGTAGACAGACCCTACAGGGCGTTCATATTGCATTAGGCATCTCAACAAGACCTCCATCTTTCTTCTCCAAGCGTTTGTCTCGCTTTTTCCCTTGTATGCACGCAGAGCAAGTTGTGGCACGCTTTTTCATGCTCTCCTCCAGGCGAGAGTTTTCTACCGGAGACAAATTTCAACCATTCTGCACACATTAGCATGGCAAAACAAATGAAACGCTCCACTCAGACAGTGGTTTTTTTAGATTTAGACACACTGCACAAAGTTTTAGTTTATGTGCAGTTCTTCTCAGGCCTGATTGATGTGGCAGAGCCTGAAGCCAAGATCAATGGAGTCATTTCATGAGAAAATAGTCCCAAAGAGGTGAGATGCAGACGTCGTGTGTCTGCTGGGTGTTTTAACAGCATACCGTTTTTTTATTTTTATTTTTTTGCAAAGTTCAGGAAAGATGAAAAGGCATCATGGAGGACAGAACGAGGAGGCGAATAAACAGCTTTATGCAGTGAGAGGACACAGAAAAGCAGTTCAGCGCTGGGAACAAGAACTGAGTTTTTCCAGATGTTCCTCCTGTCTGGAAAGGACTCAGCTGCTTATCTGAAACAAACGTGCACGGATTGGCTGTCTCACAGCGACACCCAGAGGCTCCTCGGTTCCTGCAGCCACATCTGGCTGCCACGTCACATTTTCACCCTCGTCCTCCTTTTCCTCAAACCCCCACCCCTCGCCTTGATTTTTTTTCCCTTTAATTGCAAACACATGCACAATGTTTCCACCAGCTGCTGCCAAGTCCACAGTCTGCAGCTCTGCTGCTTTTCCTCTCTGAGCTCAGAGCTTTGGCACGTTGGAAGATTTATAACTGCCTTAAAAGTAGTTCTGTGCAGGGCTGAAAATGTAGCTGAGATGGTGCACAGGAGAGGCGCTGATGTGGCTCAGAGGGAAGAACGGGTCTCAGGAGCTGCTGCTTAGAGGCAGAATAAGTCATTTAGGAAGTTTCGTTCTGATTTTTAGTGTTGGTGATGATCAAACCAGCACAGTGCTGCCCTCTGGGTAACCTTTGACCCTATCCAGATCACTGTTCTCTGAGTAACATCTGTCGTGCTTTGGTTTATAGATTTCATGCCAAATAAATAATCATTTATTTATCTTTAGTTCATCAAAACTTTAGATACAACTGAATTATTACTCACTTCTACAAGAATACATCAGATTTTCTTAGTTTATGTCCAACGCTGCAGTCTAATCTAATCCAACTAAATGAATACACAATAAGTATTAGCTGATTATAAACACATCCTTTATCAAGCTCATATTTTGCGTAGGTATTTTGTGTGAGGTGTGTGTACTCAGGTATCTCAGCGGTACTTTCTCTATGCCCCCCCAGTCAAGGACAACAGGTGCACCCTGGACGGCCAGGTGTTTGAGGACAAGGATGTGTGGAAACCCGAGCCATGTCAGATCTGTGTATGCGACAAAGGCACGGTGATGTGTGACGATGTCCACTGTGAGGACGCAACTGACTGCCCCAACCCCTTCGTCCCCGAGGGAGAGTGCTGCGCCATCTGCCCCGATGAGGGTAATAGCTCCTCTCAACGTCATCTTCAACTTTTAGGGTCTCGCTGCCCCAAGATCAGATTTTATAGCTCTAAATGTCCTGATGTCTCTGGGAAAGATCTTTGTGATGTTATTATTTTTAATCTCTAACTGTGTGTCTCCTTTTCAGGTTACCAATCTGCTCAGGTTGAGGTAAACAAACATTTTGACATTTATATTAAATATTTTTAACTCAAATGGATTTATGTGGGAAGTTTCCTCACATTTTTGTTTTTGATGTAAGTCAGTGATCCCAACTCCCTTCCCCGAGGGCCGGTTTCCAGCATGTTTTACTGTTTTCCTGCTTCAACACACCTGATTTTAATCAGCAGGTAATTAGCAGGCTTCTGCAGAGCCTGATGAGCTGCTGGACAGGTGAGTCAAGTGTGTTGGAGTAGGGAAACAACTAAAACATGCTGGATACCGGCCCTCGGGGAAGGGAGCTGGCGATCACTGGTGGGTATAAAATCTGATTTAGTAGTTCTACTCCCACGGTTTACTGGTATTTACTAGGTTAGCAGCATGACTGTATGATATGATAGGTGTCATCAGTCTTCTCTAAAACCTGCTTCGTTTTTACCCACAGGGACCCAAAGGAGACCGTGGACCCAAAGGAGACAGGGTACGTTCTTTCTTTCTTTCCATTTGTTCATTTCTGGGTTAATTTCTTGTTTTGAATCCTGTTTAAAGTTTGACCCTATGACCCGATTCTTGAGTGTTTGTGTTAGAAAGTCGCTAAATGGGTTTTAATTCAGGCTGGAGTGAAAACGTGACCGTAAGGCCATTCGGAGCTTGAGAACAAACATCTGTTTTGGCCTCTTGAGAATATTTTTGTTTTTTGGAGATTTCTCTTTTTGATTACTGTTTCTGCCCAAAGACATTTTTGAGGACTAATGTGGTCTTTTGCTGTGATTTATCTCATTTTCCTTTGAAAGTACCAGCTGACCTTTTGGGTTTAAACAGATTATGGGTTCATTGATGCATTTTCAGCATTTTGAATGTGAATTTTAATATTTAGATAAAACTGCAGCGGATCTGAGGAGATTAACGTGTCTAATAAGAGTAAATGTAAATACTAGCACATCAGACTGTTCTAGATCAACTAAATTGGACTTTTTTTGCTTTCAACCCAATTTTACAGCTAAAATCTGCTTAATGTAAACATCTGACACTGGTAGAATTCAAAACTTTAACTCTAAATGGTCTCATTTTAGATAAAATTGGGGGTTTTTTTTAGATTTGATGTCACCCGGATTTGATTCAACCCAAAGCAGGACATCAGATTCATATTCATATTCAGTCGTTATCTGAACAAAACAAGTTCCTAAACTATTAAATATCCTAAAGTTACTAATAAATACCTAAAATCATACTGCAGTAACAAAAATCAGAGGTCAGGGTTTATGATCATCAAGTCCCTCATCCTTGTTGTCCAGACTTTCAGGTGGATGTTCATCCAGTAAATTCATGTCAGTCTTTTAAAATAAACATGCAAATTCTAAAGGAAAGTTCATTTCCTTGTTTTTGTTTGTTTTGAGGTCATGTGACCTCTGTTTGACCATTCCTGGTTGGTCCCATGGCCGTTGACCCAAGGGGTGTTTAATGCTAATTTCATCAATTATACAAGGACACAGGAGTATGATTTTATAAATTATTAATATATAATTATATAATTCATTATTAATAACTTTTTTAAGTGTTGAGGTAAAATAAAGTGGAAAAATTGCTGAATTCCAAAAGGGGGTTTAAATAAAGGCGCTTAGCGAAACGTCTTCAAGAAATCAAAGGAGTCCAGTGGCCTTCATTTAAACCCCCTTTTGGATTACCATGACCTGGATGACTGAGAACCTTCTAAATCTGTGTCACCTCTTCCCCCTGCAGGGTGCACCTGGTCCCGCTGGTAGAGACGGTTTAGATGGCCAGCCTGGTCTGCCAGGACCTCCCGGACCGCCCGGACCCCCCGGCCTCGGTGGAGTAAGTTGTCAGTTTTTGAAATTCTGGGGTTTTGGCCAGTTTTTATCATAATTGTAGTAGAAAAGGCTAACCTGGGCTGGCAGCTACTTCCACAGAAGGATGTGAGCTTTGATTAGATGTTTAACAGAGAAACTGGATGTTCTTGTGGTGCCTGCGTAAAACTCTCCCAATATTAACCATACACTTGTTATGTTTATTTATTGGTCTGCAAATCTTTAAAATGGCATCTGAGATCATGCATGCAGTACAAAGATGATTCTAATGCTGACAAAAAGGAAGCAAATCAGATTTAGAACTCAGCTCCTCCTTTCCGTGAGTTAAATTGCTACATGCTAACTATTTAAGCTAAGCTAATTTAGCATGAGTCATTTTTTATTTTGAATTTACCTTAAATGGAATTAGCATGCAACTGTGGTATAACAGTATATTTGTTAGCATGTTACCATTTTAATACAACTTTATTCTGTCCATTCTGTCAAGTTGTGATTTTTATTTATGATCCGTCAACATGTTGTTGACATGCTTCATGATTATCATTCATACTAATCTAACAGAAACACAATCTACTCGTTGTAGCTGAGCAGAAAAAAATATTCATTCAACTGATGCTTTTCTGGTGTTCTCTTTTTAAATTTAAAGGAACAATATGTAAGAATTCGCAATCATGTTGGAAGGAAGGTTACATTAAAACAGATTGATAGGGGGTTGTCAGTTTTTCTCATTTCAAAATGATCAAAAGGGACGTAGTTGCTGTTTACAATCAGTGAGTTTGTGAGGTTGCCAAGTTTGCGCCAAGCTAACGCTGCAGCACCGACATTTGTAATTTGACACCAGAAGGCAAAAAGCTCCAGAGTTGTTTAAATAACAGAAGCCAGTAAACAGGAGCGACCTAGAAGTTATTTCTGGTTCCCCTAAGAAGCCATCTTTTTGGTTTACTAATATTTGGTAAAGCAGGCTAGAGGCTAACATTGCTAACAATGCTAACTGCAAATAGTCGACTCAAAGTAGCTCAAGCTAATTTTTCAATGCCCCGCAACTCAATATTACAGTGAAAGGTGTGTGTGAAGTGAATACTGAGTCAATCGTGGTGTTTTACTTCCTTAATGAGTCGTTCAGAACTATAACAACAAGCTAACAGCAAGACGGCTAACCTCACTTCCTCTATTACCGTAATAAGTGTAGTAGAGCTCCCTACTGTAAAACAGAATGGAAATGGAAATAAACATGCTAATACCATCATCATTTATTTATTTGTAGAGCACCTGCACACCACCAGTCAAGGTGGCCCAAAGTGCTGAACACTAAAACCAGAGAAACAAGTTAAAACAAACAACATACAGTAAAAGAATTTAAATAAATAGATATGTGTTTATCTACTTATCAACTTAATGTGTATGACTCGTCTTTGATAGTCATCTAGAATCTGGCAACAACCATGAAACTCATGGAACGGGAGGGAGAAAGTCACTTTTTGTTTAGAAAAATTGTCCTCAGTACCCAAATTTGACCACATGATGTTATTTTCTTACATATTTCAACTTTAAATCAGCTAAAAGTCACCTCAACAAGGAAAGGACCCTTTTCTTGTCGTAACTGGAAAATGTTTTATATTTTTAAATGTTTCTCTACACAATGGAGTTTTTTAAGTTCCACACATCTGAGGTGAATGGATTTTTCTTTTTTCCGTTTCTAAACTGCTTTTACTGTTTTGCTTTTCCAGAACTTCTCCCCTCAGATGTCTGGTGGTTATGATGAGAAATCTCCTGCCATGCCTGTGCCTGGACCTATGGTAGGATACTTCCATAGACTCTCCTGTTTATGTGACTCAACATGCATCTGACATCACTCTGTGTGACTAACAGGGCCCTATGGGACCCCGTGGATCTCCTGGACCTCCTGGTTCCAGTGTAAGTGTGTCATTTTTATCTTTCTTTAAGTCAGAAAAATCAAATAAGATCTCAGAAGGAGTTATGTTGCAATTGTGTTATTAGTATGGCGTAATAATGCCAATAACCTCAAGGGTAGTAAAGGTAGACAAACAGAGAAAAGTTGTGCTTTTTCCCCTTTTCCCAATTTATTTGTGATATTTTTGAGTGAAAAAGTAAAAATGAATATGATGAAATACAACAAAAATGCAAAAGCTATTTTTTTCATCATTTTTATAAATATAAAGCACTTATTAAACAACACAATGAATTATTTTAAGTTCATTCAGAAGCTGAACTAAACAGTTTGACTTACTTTAACTTTTCTAAATGAAAATTCTCTAAACCTTGTCACTGTAGCCCAACATAAAATGTTTAAGGGGTTCAATTTAAAAAAGAACATTGAACTTTGAAAACACCTTGCACGCTTAATCCCAGTTTGTTTTGCAACAGTGCCATTTTAAAGCGTTTGAGTTGGTTGGGTCGTTCAACCCCAGAAAACATCAATCTACAACTTCTGAAGAGATTTGAACGTTCAAACATGTTCATGACATTTTTGACCCAGTAAACAACCAGTAAAGACTAGAGGAGATTAGATGCAATGCAATAATATGAAGAGCTTTAATCTGTTAGTGAATAGTCTGAATTTAATGTTTGAGTCTCTACTTAAAGGGCCCTCAGGGACCTCCTGGCCCCCCTGGTGAATCTGGAGAGCCTGGAGCTTCTGTGAGTACTAAAGACACTGAAACAAATACACACCTGCTGTGTCTGTTACACGTCTGATTTGTTGTGTCTTTTCTTCAGGGTCCCATGGGTCCACGTGGAGCTGCCGGTCCTCCTGGAAAGAACGGAGAAGATGTAAGAGCCTACTCAGATTTCTGTCACCTCCAAAGAACATTTAGTTTCGTCTGACGGTTACTCTTCTCTCTACCTAACAGGGTGAAGCTGGCAAGCCTGGTCGTGATGGTGAGCGTGGCCCTCCTGGTCCTCAGGTAGATTGCTGGACAGAACTCTTGTTTTTTAGGGTTTATCATTTAAATGACCAAAGAAATAAACTAACTTTGGTTTATTTGCTTTTTCCCTTCAGGGAGCTCGTGGTTTCCCAGGAACCCCCGGATTGCCTGGCATCAAGGGACACAGAGTAAGTCAGAACTAGCACAAGTCAAACCTACACTGTCACACAATCAATGTTTAAAGAACATTTTCACTGAGAACTTGTTAGTTTTTAAATATGATCAGTCACTTTGAGTTTAACATGCAGGCTAAATGTGAAAATAGTCTTCTACCCCTATTTCCTGCATTAGCTTCTGGTAGAAAATAGACGGGAAAACGCTCAGGTCAGGAAAAGCCAGTCAGATCTACGTCACGCTGAAAATTAACATTCATGGACTCATGCATCTTCACTCACGACGGGGAAGGCTGTTGTTGGTTTAGCGTCCAGGAAACAGCAGAGAACGTCTCGGCTAGTAGAAGCTAACCATTAGCATTAGCAACTCCACCACACAGCAGAAATCCTCCAGGCTTGTGTTATTTGTGGAGATAAAACATCAACGTTGCAGAACAAACAGAGTCAGTGGTAGAGTCGTGTTGCTGTTGGCCAATCAGAGGAGAGATGTCCACATATCAGGAAATAATAGAGTAGGACTCCAAGTCCTGCTGGCTTCTGCTCCCCTCTCCACCAACTAACTTCTACTTCCTGAAACAGGAGCGCAAGAGCTTTTTTTCCACAGAAAATTACTCGCAAGGCATTCATTAAGATTAGAAACATCTGCAAATTTATTTTAAAGAGAGGGAACTTAAGCAAAAATCAGCACTGTGACATTTCATGACTGTGTTTGTGTGTTTTATTCATCAGGGATTCAGCGGTCTGGATGGTGCTAAGGGAGACAATGGCCCTGCTGGACCAAAGGTGATTCCCCAACTTTACTCTCATTTACATCCTTGTCAACTTATTTGTTGTGACAATTCTTGAAATGTGTTTAGTGTTGACGGTAACTCGATCCACGGCATACACTCTGCATATATACAACAACAGAAACTTTTGAACATTTTACTAAAGCAGGTGGATTTCACAGGTGACATAATAAAATGGAAACGGCCAAAACCAGAGCTGTAGGGGATACAGATGTTCTAAACTGTGTGTGCTAGATATAAATCATTTGTTAAATTCATAAATGTGAAGCATTCAGTCTCAAAATACCCAGTTCTCCTGGTTTAACAAGTGCTTTACTGGTCATTCAAGTACATATTAAATTTCTATTAGCTATTGTCAGAGTTGTGTGATAATAAATACTAGCAGAAGCCACAGACTGGCTACACATTGCCCTGCAGCAGCTAGTTTAATTAGTGTAAACTGTTGAGTTCAAGTCACATCCTGACCTGCTTCTGTCTGGCTGCATGTTTAGGGAGAGGCTGGAGCCCCTGGTGAGAACGGAACTCCTGGTGCTATGGTGAGTAAAACACCTTCAAGCTTTGTTTAAAGGCTCTGGTGGATGACAGCATCCACTCTGAGTGCATGAAACTTACTGGTTATTTTTGTCTTCATCAGGGACCCCGTGGTTTGCCTGGTGAGAGAGGTCGCTCTGGTCCTTCTGGTGCTGCTGTGAGTGCACATGCATACTCTCAGTTACAATCTTGTTATTAAATCAGTAATCACTAACTAGCAGGTTTGTCTGTGTTCTACAGGGAGCTCGTGGTAACGATGGTGCTGCTGGTGCTGCTGGACCTCCTGTACGTGTTTGATTCTCAAATTACTGAGCTAAAGTCAAAATCTATTGTCTTTAAAGTTAAAAAATGTCATATTTAGGGTTAATTTGATAGTAAAATACATTTATTCAAATGCAGGAAAAAGTTTCTAAATGACAAACTTTAGATTCTCACTGTTCGCTGTGTGCTACCTCTGCATAGGCCTTTAAACTGTTGGTCATAATTATTGATAAATACAGGGTGTTCAGAGCTTTGTGAGTTCCAAGTTCTGCCACCAGGTGTCACTACATCCAACACACCGGTCATTTAAGAGTTGGATTTGGTTCTGTTGAATGAATCTAGAAGACTAAAATAAAAATATTTAAATAAAATGTTTTACTTAGTTACATTACATCAAACCAAAAGGACAGATTACTTTTGTCTCAATTTGATTTTGTTTGCTCTTAGGGTCCCACTGGCCCTGCTGGACCTCCTGGATTCCCTGGTGGCCCCGGATCCAAGGTACAACATATACGCCCGTACTGATTGGCAATTGCCTTTTTTCAAATTTCACTAAGTGTGATATTCTATGGTTATAATGCAGGGTTAACCCTAAAACGCTATGTGACAGTATGACAGTGTTGTATTTTTACACTGAAGATTATATTTTCCTGAAAGTGTAGCTGCGGTCCAGTTTCAGTTTGTGAAAGGGATTAGCATGAAGTTCTTTCTTTAAAAGAAAAGCCCTTGTTTTTTTTATTCTAAAACAATTCTATCATAATTTTAAACACATTCATGACACATTATTTATTTTTATTTTTTGCTTCTCCTAGGGTGACGTTGGAGCCCAGGGTGCTCGTGGACCCGAGGGACCTTCTGGATCTCGTGGTGAGCCTGGAAACCCTGGACCTGCTGGCCCTGCTGGACCTTCAGTAATTATAAACCCTTTAATAAACTCATCAGATTGTCCAGAAAAGACAAGTGATCATACAAAATAACAATCAGTGAAAAAATAAAATTGTATAAGTTGTTTTATCATGAAAATCATCAAAAACTACATTGAATCCCTTCTTTCCTCTCTCAGGGAAACCCTGGTGCTGATGGAGCTGCCGGCGCTAAGGGAGCACTTGTAAGTCTGTTTCTCTTTCAGCTAAAACTACGTAGGAAGGCACAAACATAGCTGCTACAATGGTTATTATGCTGTTTTAGTTATATTTTTACCATGGGTGTAGTTGGTCACCACTTTTTTGATGGTGTGTGCTGCCCCCTGCAGGGTGCTCCTGGAGGTGCGGGAGCTCCTGGTTTTCCTGGACCACGTGGACCTCCAGGACCTCAGGGTGCTGCTGGTGCCCCTGGACCCAAGGGTAACACTGTGAGTAAAAAATAAGCTAAAGTCAATAAAAATGTATTAAAATAAACATTAGTGCTGATTTTTTGTTTCTTTTTCTATGCATCCTTCAGGGTGAGGTTGGAGCCCCAGGAAACAAGGGAGAGCCTGGTGCCAAGGGAGAGGCTGTACGTTCTCCACAAAACAACACACAGCAAAGCTTTTCAACTGTTCTGGACCCTACCAGCTTCTGACTTTGTTTTCCTACAGGGTGTCACAGGTGTGCAGGGACCCCCAGGATCCCCTGGTGAGGAAGGCAAGAGAGGAGCCAGAGGAGAGCCTGGTGCTGCAGGAGCTCGTGGAGCACCTGGAGAGCGTGTATGCTTATCTACTACTTTTGACTATAACATACTAAGATGTGCATCAACAGAAAATATCAGTTATGACTCCATATTTGAATTAACATCCCATTCATGGCTGCCTTTCTTTCATGCAAAGCATGAGACATGGTCACAAATATACTGTGGCACTAAGATAGATGTGCATAGTTGCACATGTACCCTGTACAAAAATCTAAACCACCCTTCAGTCTTTTGCATGTCTGTCATTTTGAGGTTCTTGTCCTGAATGCATTCTCATTTATAATCATTTAAGTAAGTAACAAATGCCGTTTCATATTTGTTTTGTTTTTACTATAGGGTGGTCCTGGTGGTCGTGGTTTCCCTGGTTCTGATGGCCCTGCTGGAGCCAAAGTAAAGAAACAGTGACACACTCATCTGAACACATCCAGTCTCATAAACACCGTCTGGTTGGTTTCAGGTGACATCATTTTGTCTTACCAGCTACTTTTTCTCCTCCTCCTTGTTATTGTAGGGTGCCCCTGGTGAGCGCGGTGCCCCCGGCCTTGTTGGACCTAAAGGTGCCAGTGGTGAGCCTGGTCGAACCGGTGAGGCCGGTCTCCCAGGAGCTAAGGCAAGATAATCTGCTGTCTTTTTTTCCAACTTTCACCAACAGAATTTATTTACCAGTGACCCCTCATCTGACCAATGACCTTTGCTCTATAGGGTATGACTGGGAGCCCTGGCAGCCCTGGACCTGATGGCAAGATGGGACCAGCTGTAAGTTT
The DNA here is from genome assembly GCA_006937985.1 of Aphyosemion australe. Classification (NCBI taxonomy): domain Eukaryota; kingdom Metazoa; phylum Chordata; class Actinopteri; order Cyprinodontiformes; family Nothobranchiidae; genus Aphyosemion; species Aphyosemion australe. The sequence continues at coordinate 499,589 of SSNS01000162.1, read as the reverse complement.
GCTTGATCTGCACACATGTAACCTTGGTAGTTGTCATTTAATTAATAAAACCTCTCTATCAGGGAGCCCCTGGACAAGATGGCCGCCCTGGACCACCTGGGCCTGTTGGAGCTAGAGGTCAGCCTGGAGTCATGGGATTCCCTGGACCTAAGGGAGCTGCTGTAAGAGCTACACACGCTTACCAAATATGTGTTCTAACACTGTGCTCCAGAGAATCAGGCCAGCAACATGGTGTTCTTTGTGCTTAGGGTGACGGTGGAAAGCCAGGTGAGAGAGGAGTCATGGGACCCACCGGCCCATCTGTAAGTATTCTAGTGTCTAGACTTAACTTTAGTACTTCCTTGTCAACTAGAGTCCACTTTCCTTCTAAATATTCTATCTTCTATTTCTAGGGAGCCCCTGGAAAAGATGGTGATGTTGGTGCGCAAGGTCCTTCTGGACCAGCTGTAAGTATAAACGCTACATTTTCCCACATCCTTCATACAGTTAAGTTCTCCTTCTGACGGTCTTGTTTGTGCACCCCCAGGGCCCTGCTGGAGAGAGAGGAGAGGGAGGACCTGCTGGAGCCCCAGGATTCCAGGGACTTCCAGGACCACAGGGTGCTATTGGTGAGACAGGAAAGCCCGGAGAGCAGGTGTGGACTGACACGTGATTTCACCTACAAACTGTGATCACCATGATGCTTTCTACTGAGGGAAGGTGCCTCTTCATCACACGTGTTTTTGTGTCTAGGGTCTGCCCGGCGAGGCTGGAGCCCCAGGACCTGCTGGATCAAGAGTAAGTTGCTTTTGATCCTCGTTGTTCTACAGTCACCTAATGAATGGTAAATGGCCATTCTACAACCCCCCAAGTCACATTACAACACAATCAGTCATTCACACGCTGGTGGTGATGAGCTACATGGTAGCCACAGCTGCCCTGGGGCGCACCACCTGTCACTCTGACCACCACCAACAGGTAAGAAGGATGAAGTGCCTTGCCCAAGGACACAATGACTGCAACAGACTGAGTGGGGCTTGAACCTGCAACCCTCCAGTTACGGAGTGGGCACTTCACGCCTCTGCCACCGTCGCCCCTTTAGGAACCAGAAGTGAAAACTAGTGGAGAATATTCATCTTTAATAGATGAAAATGACATATTTTTCATGTATATTAAAGATTATTTTGATAACAGGGTTCACTCTAAAACAAATTTTCTCAAAATTAGATTTTGATTCCATTTTTCAGTTCAAAATAGTCTCAACTGAAGCCTAAAAAACGGTTACTTTGACAATAACGTGACTGTGAGCTAAACTTAAAGCTAACATGATTTTGAGATCTTATGTTTAAAGCAACAAACACGTTTTTGTGATTTGAGAAGTTGATGCATTTGAAAGTTTTCCACATCTCCCTGAAGTTTGAGGAATAATTTTTAGCAAAGTAAACCTAACCAGTGATCCTGTCTACTATCTTCATCCTTACCAAACACTCTGCCTCTTCCTCCCATCAGGGTGACAGAGGATTCCCTGGTGAGCGTGGTGCACCTGGCCCATTAGGACCTGCTGGAGCCCGTGGATCACCTGGAGCTGCTGGAAATGATGGTGCTAAGGTCAGTATGGCTCATTTAATGAATTTATGGATTCCCACGATTCCCAAACATTCTTGACCTCTATCTTTCTGTTCTTCAGGGAGATGCTGGTGCCCCAGGTGCTCCTGGAGCTCAGGGTCCTTCTGGACTGCAGGGAATGCCTGGCGAGCGTGGTGCTGCTGGACTTCCAGGACTGAGAGGAGATAGAGTGAGTTGTTACAACTGTAAAAAAATTCCATATGTGCATGATCCACTGTCACCTCTTATTTGTAACAATACCAGAACCACTCTGAGAAATGCCTGACCACATTAAATTCAATGATTCATTACAGTGATAAGGAGTTTATGAATGTTACCACCACCTATGCAGCCATTCATAAACCCGCTCTTCCATGATCAGATGTGATGATTAGAAGTAGAACTAACATGCCTTCTCCATCGACTAATCCAGGGTGACCAAGGAGCTAAGGGTGGTGATGGAGCTCCTGGTAAGGATGGACCCCGTGGCTTGACTGGACCAATTGGACTTCCTGGACCTGCCGGAGCACCTGGAGATAAGGGAGAGCTTGGTGCATCTGGACCTGTTGGACCTTCTGGAGCCCGCGGTGCCCCTGTAAGTAAAGTTTGTCTGTTTGATCAAATGGAAACCTTTTCAAATCTTCCAACTATCTTCCTAGAAACCTGAGATAACATTTCTCTTCTTTGCCAGGGTGAGCGTGGAGAGTCTGGACCCCCTGGACCAGCTGGATTTGCTGGACCTCCTGTAAGCGTTTCTTATTGCTTCAGAAATTGTTTTTTTTATGACACCTTTAGAATGCGTCAATAAGTTTGGTCATCTCCTGCTTTATTCATAATCTTTTCACCAAAGGGTGCTGATGGTCAGCCTGGTGCTAAGGGAGAAGCTGGAGATAATGGTGGTAAGGGAGATGCTGGTGCCCCAGGACCTGCTGGACCCACTGGTGCTGCTGGACCTCAGGTATGAAAACTATTGCACTAACACCCAGTTATATGTTAACGTGAAAAATAGAACAGTTTATCTACACAGCATGTTTTCCGTCGCTGGTTTGCAGATGTTGACTGAGGCTGTGTTGTGTTCTTTAAGGGTCCCGTTGGAAACACTGGTCCTAAGGGTGCTCGTGGAGCTTCTGGACCTCCTGTAAGTCACCACTTTTGTTACATACTGTAGTTACCCATGCCAGGTTTTTAGTTCTTTTGTTTCATGTAACTAGTTGGGCTCTTTCTCTGTAGGGTGCAACTGGCTTCCCTGGTGCTGCTGGCAGAGTTGGACCTCCTGGCCCTGCCGTAAGTGTTTCTCAGATGTTAACAGTCTTCGGCCGTAAAGCAAGATGGAGTCCAGAATACCAATTTTTCCAACATGTAGGGCAATTCTGGACCTCCTGGACCCGCTGGACCATCTGGAAAGGAAGGACCCAAAGGAAACCGTGGTGAGACTGGACCTGCTGGTCGCCCTGGTGAGGTTGGTGCTTCTGGACCTCCAGGACCTTCCGGTGAGAAGGGTAGCCCTGGTGCCGATGGTGCTGCTGTAAGTGATTTGTTTCTGTAAAATTCCTCCCCAACTATGCAAAATGCTGAAATGTTATAAAACACACAATAAAGGACACTTTACTGTGATACCAATAGGATTACTTCTCTCAACTGAATGCTCAAGATCAGGCATGTCTAATGTGCAGCCTGGGGGCAATTTGTGGCCCTTGGAGTGATTTTTGCATTTCTAGAATGGTTTTCGGTGTAGACAACTTCTAGAAGATTTTTACAAATATACCTATTATGGGTCTAGTTTTGAGCAGTGTAAGTAGAAACATTTTTGCATTTTTTAAATAAAAAAAGTCACATTTTTGTGGCCTGCAGGAACTTTTAACTTGAAGATTTTGGCCCTCGTCTTGAAAAGATGAAAGTTTTTACATGTTCACTGCCAGTACAAGATCCATTTTTAGATCCCTTATTTCTAACCACCACTTCCATGTCTGCCTTTGCTGCCCCCCTCAGGGATCTGCTGGTATTCCCGGCCCTCAAGGTATTGCTGGATCTCGCGGTATCGTTGGTCTGCCTGGGCAGAGAGGAGAGAGAGGCTTCCCTGGTCTACCAGGACCTTCTGTATGTTCCTCTTGTTAAAATCTTTCATTTTCAAAACTTCATGTAGGCACTAAACTAGAACAGCAAATATCTTTATGTAATTTTAGAATTGATAATATTTTCTTTTTATTGATATATGATTATATTTGATCATATTTTAGCCACCAAATTAACCAACTGGTCAGAGGGAAGTTCAGAACATCCTGTTCAAATTTAATACAATAGGGTCTTCCAGGATTGTACATTTCAGTTACATTTTAACTAGTTTAAACTGTGATTAACTTTTCTATAACGTGCCACCCACAGGGTGAGAGTGGAAAGGTTGGATCTTCTGGCCCTGTTGGAGAGCGTGGACCTCCTGGACCCATGGGACCCCCTGGTCTTGCTGGATCCCCTGGAGAGCCTGGACGTGAGGTACCAGGAACAACGCACCAAAGCATGAAACTGACTTTTTCCATTTTTCTTCTAGTCTTACTTTAAGTGTTTTCTGTTAGTTAACCTACTTTGTGTTGTTGTAGGGAACCCCTGGTAATGAGGGAGCAGCTGGTCGTGATGGAGCTCCAGGACCTAAGGTGAGTTCATGACTACATGACCATTAGACAACTGGCTTAATGAGCAGCCACCCGGCTCTTTAAACCATTTAACATAATGCTTTGTGCTGATGCTTTAGCTGAGCATCTGTCAGTGTGGTAAAAGAGAATCACCATGAGATGGAAGCAGACCTTTAGTTGGTAGAATTGAATAAGGGCAACATTGGCCGTTTTCATTCTCTGTTCTTAAAGACATTTGTTTTAGCTGAGCATAAATTTCACAACTTTCAAGCTTGTAAGACAGAGCTAGGACTGGGCAATGTGTTATATATTTATATTATATATATTTATTGAGAGCAAGCAAAGACAGGGACATGCGCTTAGTTTGTTTAGATAAAGGGTACGGGGGCCAGCAGTGGCCAAAATACCTCAGAAACTATCGTGAGTCTTTTCCTGTTTGTTGATATGATACTGATTTTATGTGGATGGATGGATGGATGGATGGATGGATGGATGGATGGATGGATGGATGGATGGATGGATGGATGGATGGATGGATGGATGGATGGATGGATGGATGGATGGATGGATGGATGGATGGATGGATGGGTGGATGGATATGGGAATTCATCTAAGATATAGATGTATATATCGCCCAGCCCTAGACAGGAGTCAATGATTGGCTGTTTTGGTTTCTAGGGAGATCGTGGAGAGAGTGGCCCCGGAGGAGCCCCTGGCGCCCCAGGACCCCCTGGTGCCCCTGGACCCGTTGGACCTGCTGGAAAAAGTGGGGACCGTGGAGAGACTGTGAGTGCCAAAGTTACTTTATTTTTTAACTAGCTTTGCATTTTCAGACATGTATATGAAAATAGCAGCGTCAACAACATGTATCTAGGTAAAAGCAGTGTTTTAAGTGGGCCGTACGCAACATTACGCAGTTCAGTTACTTCTGATTTTCACCTCTCAGTGTACCAGTGTACCGGTAGTTTTTCTGCTCAGGGGCGTGTCCAGGGAGTGGCCTGGGGTAGCATATGCCACCCTTGGAATCTGATTGGCCACCCCACTGAGTTACATCTAAATTGACTTTACATTGTCCAAAAGGCTTGGCGTCATAAAACCCAAAACAGTAGGTGGCAGCATACACCTTTAACATTGGTTGGTTTCTAGCCACTCCAGTAATGCACGTAGAAATGGCTAGCTAATCACTACAATGTGGAGCTCTTAAACTCACTAGAAAACAAAAAAGAAATGATCTTGTGACACACACCAATTAAAAAAATCCAACAGCAACCATTGGTGCCACCATTAACAAGTGCCCCACCTGGGCCACCCCATTTTAAAAGGCCTGGACACGCCACTGTTTCTGCTCATTTATTAGTCACAATCTTCAAGATTTCTGAAAAAGTATCTGTCCGTCTTCAAGTAAACCTCAGCTATCTACAGTCACCCCCAGCTCCGTCCCTCCTGATATGCAGAACACGCTCCATGAGGGACCTCATTTTGCACAAGAGGACTCATGAATAAAAGGACTGAGCTCATGAGGCGTCATGAATACAGCACCATTAGCCCATGCAAGAGTTATCCGACACGTGCACGGTCCCGCAATGACTGACAGCACAAAGCATCTGATCAACTAGTGGTTAAATACGCCGACAGGCAGGTGGATCCATGGAGGTGGAAATTAACGGCATCCAAACAGAAATATAGATCAGGAGTAAGCACAAGAAAGAAAAAGGCACAACAAGAGGAGTGTGTTGTTGGGGAAAAATCTTTGTGGGCAGAAACATCCCAGCTGCTGCTGATCATGAGACAGAAGAGAGGATAATCCTGTCTAGATGTGGAGATTAAATTATACAGCAGCCTTGATGATCATTTATTAAATGTCTTGTTAAATCCATAAACCTTCACCTCTGTCTAATATTGCCTTAGAGTCATAGCCTTTCAGTCTGTGCTATCAATGGTGTAATTTCCCATTAAGACCAGAACCGATCTTAATCAGCTTGTATGATGGATTTCTGGTCATAACAGGGTCAGTGAAGCTTCTCAAACTGAGGCTCATCAATGACACAAGAACAGTCGAGTGACCTGGCTTTCATAAACTCAGCTCAGTTCAGGGTAGCACAGCATCAGATGACCTTATTGATGACTTTGCATCCAGAAAAAGAAGATGTGCATCTGTAAAAGGTTTCTTCCACTGTTCTTGTCATCTGTTCCTACTAAGTTGTAAACCTAAATGGTATTTCGTGATACGCTCATTTTGTAACGGGGAGAGCATCAACCCCCACCCCTCCACCCCCGGATATTTTTCTAAGGGGAGTACCGGCACTTATTTTTTATTTCACATAGTAAAACCAGCTCTTTTATGTTTCAGGGACCTGCTGGCCCCTCTGGTGCTGCTGGCCCTGCTGGACCTCGTGGCCCTGGAGTAAGTGACAACACCAGGACATACAGCTGAAATAGATGGAGATGGGGGATGGAAAACTAAATTATCTTCCTACTTTTAACAGGGACCTGCTGGAGCTCGTGGAGACAAGGGTGAGGCAGGAGAGGCTGGAGAGAGAGGCATGAAGGGACACAGGGGATTCACTGGTGCCCAGGGACCTCCTGGACCTTCTGTATGTTACTATTCAACTTGGAAATGCTGCTGCTGGACAGTACTTTGATCATCATCTGAATTCAGTTCTTTGTGTGAACTCATAGGGACCCTCTGGAGAGTCTGGACCTGCTGGCTCTGCCGGACCTGCTGGACCTAGAGTGAGTTACCACCCTACCTATCTAAACCGTTGCATTGTGGGAATTTAGTTTTTATATTTAGAGAACGTATGAATGTTTTTTAACGATTTTCCTCTGTAGGGTCCTTCTGGATCTGCTGGTGCTCCTGGTAAAGATGGTATGTCTGGTCTTCCTGGACCCACTGGACCTCCTGGACCTCGTGGACGTTCTGGAGAGATGGGACCTTCTGTAAGTCTAATTTTTCATTTTCTTTTGATTGATTAAAGAAAAAGTTGCATTTTGCTATGACTAGGACACAATCTGTCAATAAGAAATCATCTAACCACTTTTTTTTAATCACTTAGGGTCCTCCTGGACCTCCTGGACCTCCCGGACCCCCTGGAGCCCCTGGCGGTGGATTTGACCTTGGTTTCATTGCCCAGCCCCAGGAGAAGGCCCCTGATCCCTTCCGCATGTTCCGTGCTGATGATGCTAATGTTCTCCGTGACCGTGACCTTGAGGTAGACAGCACCCTGAAGAGCCTGAGCCAGCAAATCGAGCAGATCCGAAGCCCTGATGGTACCAGAAAGAACCCTGCTAGAACCTGCAGAGACCTCAAAATGTGCCACCCTGACTGGAAGAGTGGTGAGTCTCAGTAGCAACAAGACAGGATAACGGCATTTGCTGTAGATCTGAAGGCCGTTTTATTTACCATATCTTGGGTAAAGGGATCCTCTCTGTCACGAAGACAAATAGATATCTGAGGTTTTTCTTACTGTTCTTCAGGTGAGTACTGGATTGACCCTGACCAGGGCTGCACTCAGGATGCCATCAAGGTCTACTGTAATATGGAGACTGGAGAGACCTGCGTACCACCAACTCAGCGTGAGGTCGCCCAGAAGAACTGGTACATCAGCAAGAACATCAAGGAGAAGAAACACGTCTGGTTCGGAGAGGCTATGAATGATGGCTTCCAGGTGACGCTTCTTAAAAATGTCCTTAGAACGTCTCTTTCTCTTACTTCCAGTTGGTCATTCTTATCCCTTCTTATCCCTGCAGTTTGAGTATGGCAGCGAGGGCTCTCTTCCTGAGGATGTCAACATCCAGCTGACATTCCTGCGTCTCATGTCCACTGAGGCATCCCAGAATGTCACCTACCACTGCAAGAACAGCATCGCCTACATGGATGCTGCTGCTGGCAACCTCAAAAAGGCTCTTCTCCTCCAGGGCTCTAACGAGATTGAGATCAGAGCCGAGGGCAACAGCCGTTTCACCTACAGCGTCCTGGAAGATGGATGCACGGTAAGAAATCAACAGATTTCATCACCTCTGACTTTTCCAAATGTTCCACAACATCCAAAGAGACAAGACCTCAGCTAGACATTACAGTTCAGTATCCCACCATACAGTGTTTTATTTTCATTAATGCAGGAAAGTATCTGACACATTATAAGTGTTTAGCTTTTGTTTGACTTGTTTTGGTCATAGGCTCAGGTGCAGCTTAATAAATATCTAGTTGCACTAACTGCCCTTTTATCTTTCTTTTTCCCCAGTCACACACCGGAACATGGGGCAAGACAGTCATTGATTACAAAACATCAAAAACATCTCGCCTGCCCATCATTGATATTGCTCCTATGGATGTTGGTGCTCCAGACCAAGAGTTTGGCCTTGAAGTTGGACCTGTCTGTTTCTTGTAAAAAAAAGAAATCTGGACTTGAAAGTGTTGTTGTGAGTGTGTGCGCGTGTGTGTTTAATTTTTTTTCTAGCAGTCATCTCGCCCCAACAAGAAAGCCCACCAAAATATTTTTCTAACGTCATTTGTCCGAAAAATCCAACCCCCATCCCTCCTGACTCTACAAGTTCCCGTTGGCCATTGTTCTGATGGTCCGCTTCGCCTAAAGCATGCACTTCAGAAAGAACAAGATGGCAGCGATGCGTCTGCATCGTCATGTTGAGGACCACTACTTCTTTTGTTTTTGACTTTTTTCTGTTTTTTGCCATCACCAGCACCACGGATCCTGTAAAGAAGACATTTTGTTTCACTGGCAACAAGAAAATAATATATGCCTCTGTAAAGTGTAAAAAAAAAAAAAGTCCAAACTCCCACTTCCATTCACCCAAACCAAACCAGGCCTCTCTGGAGTTTATAGAAACACAGGTGACTTTTGTATTTTTATACACCACTGAGGAATGAAAGGACAATCCCAACAGACAGAACCCAATTGCTTTGTACCACGTTTCAGGTGTTGATGAATAAACGGTGAAACTGACAGCCATGTTTGTTGTTGTTGTTCTGCCCTCCTCTGCTCCACCTACCCTTGACAGCGTTCACACACCACCTACCACCCCCCCACCTCACCTGCAGGGGTTGTAGCTGTTGTCCGTTGCTCGATATTGAGGTTCCTTTCTTGTTCATTCCTCTGTCTTAACGAAACAAAACATTAAAACTACGGCTACCTCAAAAAAGTTGGGATTTCCAGCTTTGAGAAAAAGGTCCAGTGTTTTTTACGTGAAGTCTGTTTCAGTTTTGGGGTAGACAAGGTTTTAATGATACCTTAAACAGAAGCAATACCAACTAAAACCTAGGGTGCTATTCTTTCTTCGTGGTCTTCTGGTTGCCCAGTGCGGCCGTACTGTTGTGTAGTGTTAGTCTTGCTGGCATGTCAGCGTCCTCTTGGTGCTAAAACGAAACCATCTTTAATTCTTGCTGCCCAGAATAAGACAGACTTCTCCTAATTGATTGTGTTGGCAGTAAAACTCTGTTTCTGCGTGAATCCACAAACTGTTGTCACCATTCCTACTTCAGCTTTTAATTGTGTTGTAGCTTGTTTCTTGTTCGCTTGTGAAGCAGGTGAATTATCCCAGCAACAAAAAATCTAATCTTATTTTTATCAACGGCTCCAGAGGGAGCCATCTGCAATGACACCAGCTTGGGGGAAAACACCACCGGGATCTGTACCTGTTTTGTAAATGTATAATAAATTGAGATGTTTTTAATTATTTTGAATGCTGAAATAAAGCATGTTAAGTGGTCTAACTTTGAGTTCTGTCTAATTCCATGACTGACTCACTGACTACTGCCATACACGCTGTGATTTAAAACCAACTTCTTGAGTAGAGAAAGAAAAATAAAGAAAATTGTTAGAATTTATTTCATCCTGGACAGCGAGGGAAGTGATGCAACAGGAGAAAGGTTACTTCTGTTCACCAATATCCAGGAAAGATCTAAATCAGGTTTTTAAATTGTGATGCTTTTATTTAATATGGATCATTGTGATTTAGTATTTTTGGTTTAAAAATCATGTCAGGGTAGAAGATGTTTGATCAAGCTGAGTGTAGGGAATGAAATCACCTACCTGTTGTTGAGTCAGTCCCAAAAACCTGCCCAGTAAATCCACTGGTAAAATCATTTTTATCATCCATATTCCACCAAAAAAAGCATGATTGATATTTCAGAGAGGGATGTGATGATGTGGTGTCCATCTCTAAAAGATCCACTGTGCAGCCGGCTTCAGGCTCCTGGACTGAAGGAGTTGTGGGTGGAACGGGCATCTGCTCGCTTCACAAAGACTCCGATTGTCCACCTCATGGGAGGCAGCTACCTATAAACTGTGGATAACGTTGCACTCCCAGCAGGAAGTTGGAGTATTTCTGAAGTAGCTGGGACTCTTTTTGAGGCCTTCGCAGAGGAATGTCAGACAACAGAGAAGGGTCTGTTTGCAGAGAGGAGTGTGAGGTGAAGGGCTTTATTCTGGAGGTAAATATCAGATGCCATAGCTATAGCCATCCTTCCTCTTCCCTAATTCAAGATCCAAGATTTTCAGAAAACCATTAAGATCAAACGCAACCTGCTTTGGACTTATCTACTAAACAACATTTGAGTGAATTTAGATTAATGTTGTTTTACACAGAGTTATTCTCTTATCAATAGCTTGGCTACCAGCACAGGTACCACCATCACCTGCCATAATGAAACGAAAAAGGGGATGAGGAAACCCTTTCAGGTGAGGATGTGACCCTTATGTTACATGAGGCGTGTTTCCATTGTTGGAACTTCAGGGTAAATTCTGGGAGGGGGGAAATGACCAGGAGATAAGATGGCCCGGTCCTCTCAGCTGTTGTGTCTCCGCACAAATTCAGCATATCACGACTGCTAAGGCAGTGAGTGATGTCACTGATCAGTGCCAAAAAGGGTCCACAGTAACAATAATAATGTGTAAAATGTGGCGTTCAATGACAGGAAGAAGTAGTGACGGTCTGTCCTACAGGCGACCTCCATCCAGACCATAGGGGGGCGCCAAACTGCGCCCACACCACCACCCGTTCACCCAAAAGAACAAGCATAAAGTTCTGCCGTCTATTTATGACTGCATTCTGTAATAATATTTAAAATAATTATGCTAATTTACTGAGCCAAGCCAGTGACATTCCCATCCAGCTCTCTTCAATCCCACTCTGAGCTCGGCTGCCTGCCCTGTTCTGATCAGAACCTGCTAGCAGAGAGAGACACGTGGGACGGACGCTCGAGTTCTGTGAACGGCTTAACCAGAGGCGCCGTTTTGAGAGATAAAAGAGAAAGAGAAAGGTGCAGAGGAGAGAGCTATGTACTTTTGATTGGATTTTTTGTCAAATTCTCTGATTAGTATAAAACTGTGCTAGCTAGTGGTAGCCAAAGCAGTGTCATGTCATCTAGTTCACGTTAGGTAACAACGGCTAGGGTGAGTGTGACATCACGTTCTGTTGTGGTTTCTCTGTCTTACGAGCTCCTCCGTTACCTGCATACCTATCAAGTCTGCCATTTTGGCCGGGAAACTCCATTATTTTACCCGTTTCCCAGTTTCTTATCCACACAATAAGAGATTACTTGACCCCAAAAATAAGCCTTAAGGACTCCCAGACGGAAGAGAATGACACCTTGTCTACTTTTAAGACTAAGCTTAAAACTTTTTCATTTGATATGCTTACATTCTGAATGATGTTAGCCCAGGTGTGGACGAGTGGGGGAGCAGAGGGAGGTGTAGTGTACAGCTAAAGTCGGTAAACGGGTTCCCCATGGCCCTGCCTCCCACATGCCTCCATCTAAAAGGCTAGGTTATCCTGACTTATCTCTGTAGTTATGCTGCTATAGGCTTAGACTGCTGGAGGACATACTGACCACTTTCCACACTCTGCTACTTTCCTCTACCACTACTCTCTAACAGTGGTGGTTTTTGATATGGGCGACCTGGGCGATGGCCCAGGACAGCATTATGAGGGGAGCGGCAAAATGGGTAATAAAAAATAATAATTTTGGGAGCACGGTGCCCCAACATCATGCATGTGTCTTTTGGAAAATATAGGCACCGATCAGTTCTCTATCCCTCATAAGCAGGTCAGGGAGTGTGGACCCAAAATGCAGGTGAGTAAGCTCCAGCAGGCAGCCCAGGAAGTTTAAAGTCTTTAATTAACCAAAAAAAAAAAAAAACCAGGAGACAGCAACACAGGAGAACTACACAGAGATACACAGACAAACCAACAAAAAGCAATGAGACAAACAGGGCTTATATACATGAAGGCACAGGTGACATAGGTGATCAGGGACACAAGAGGCAGGTGGGACCAATAAAGAACTAATCAAGGGAGACAAGACGCTAGTGCACAGGGGGACTGGAGGGCAGAACATGACAATGTAATACTCTATGTCTAATTATTGCTACTCATGTAGTGTATTTAACAATTTTACTTGAGCTTTTTGAGTGTTTTTGTGTTTTGAAGTAATGCTACTCTTACTTCAGCACAATGTTTGGCTACTCTACCCTCCTCTGGTACAGAGTAATGCATTACTTCCAAACACTGATTTTGTGACAGCCTACTCCATAAAAAGGCCTGTTATGCATGCACTCATTCTGAATATTTGATAAATTGTGCAAAATTACATTTGTTTTACTTTGTTTTGTGAATAAAGTTGCATCTAGCACCCTCTGCTGTCTGTATGGAAAGTAGCACACTGATAAATGACTACTGCAGACTTGCTGTTGGGGTAGGGTGGATTAGTGTGTGTTGTAGTCAGTGACTTGATGCAATCTGATGAGTTCCTTATATAGGAAACATTTACTGATTGGCTTAATGAACTATACTGTAGTGGAATGTTTACTTTGTGAAGTGCCTTATTACTTAGTATCTGTGTCATCTTTACCTAATCCATATTTATTCTGTAGGGTCTCAAAGCTCGAGAAGGCCCCCTTGTGGATGAAAGAATAACAGGTTTTTCATTTCATTTTTCATTTCCAGAAGGGAACATACATTGTGTTGTTAAATGATTTTAGTAATGTTGGCACAAGTTCGTCTCCCATAGTTTTGCACCATTCTGAGTTGAAGCACCAGGTGATTTCCTGGATTGGTTTTAATTTTATTTGTCAACGAATTTCTAATTTTGTGCATCATCCTCTCTGCTTCCTGTTTTCTTAACTTATGTGAGAGTAGTTTCAAAGCTTTCCCACTTGTATCATAATACTTTTCTTTGGTTCTTATACACTCACTGGCCACTTTATTGGGTACATCTTGCTAGTACCAGACCCCCTTTAGTCCTTCAGAACTGCCTTAATCCTTTGTGGCATAGATTCAACACGGTACTGGAAACGTTCCTCAGAGATTCTGGTCCATATTGACATGATAGCATCACGCAGTTGCTGTAGATTTGTGGGCTGCACATCCATGAGAATCTTCCGTTCCACCACATCCCAAAGGTGCTCTATTGGACACTAACATGATTTATTAAGAACACTGGTCTTCCCTGGGGGGGCCAGCAATTTTTTAGGGTTGGCCATGGCCTCCCCTGGCCACCCCTTGGGGGCACCACTGTTTGTAAAGAGCAGCTTCTTTTGTATCTCGTGTATTCATTTAATCTACTTTTGCTTTGAGTGTGTGTTATAAGGATTTTGAATGTTCTTTCTTTAACTTCATAGGTTTGTCTTCTAAATCTTTTAGCTTCTGACTTTTCAGTTTCTTTACAGTGGAGGAGATGGCCATTATTTTGTGTCAAATTGCTGCTTTTAGAGCATCCCACAACACAGACGCAGACTGGCAATCTGTGAGTTCTGGATAATACCAGAATGACCGGTGTGCTCTGCTAAAAAGCGTAATAAACACTTTCATCAGTAGAAATAAATGCAATGAATGGGAACCCATCCAAGATGGCAGCTCGCTGCTATGCCAGTGCCAGTCCACGGGGCGTCTACGTATGTGACGTCTGTGATTACACCACCATGGGTTAACACCACTCCCCTTTAGTCAGGTTTTCTCAGAAAGACAGAAAGCTAGTTTCATCAAAGACAAAACAACTCCAGCCCGTTTCTCTGTCAGGACCAGCATTTAATCTCTGCTTAAAAATCAGCCTCCTTCTCATGCTGTAATCAACCATTTCACCATCATCATACAAAAAATACAGAGACAATACAAAAAACAAACAAAACAAACAAAAAAATCATTTTCTCTTAAAAAGATAAAAAATAATCAGGAACTATCACCTCACATTTTCTTTGTTTCTTTTTATATAAAACACCAGCAAGCAACAAAAGTTAGGAATACTGAGGTAATTTTACCCTGAGGTAGTTTTTTCCTTGCTTCTCTAATCTGTTCTTATATTGGTGAAAGCGTCCATGTTTGACCCTGACTCTCATTACCATATGCAGGCAGGGTCTGGAAGCTCCGCCCACAGGCCTTTGGCAGGGTGGAAGAGAAAACCTGGAAACCGCTTCTTCTCGAGTCACATTTGAACTACTGCTGAGCTCAAGTGCCAAGCTTTGGGATAGTTTTGCTTAACTTGCCTCTTGTACTCCGACAAGGCTAATCTATTATACGTCAAGGAAAGTTGTGTTCTTACCACAGAGTACGGTTCAGTGCAGAGGTCATTTCACAACACTGAAGAGAAACGTGGCTCTGAATAACCAGCACCAGAAAAGTGCAACGATCAGAAAGTCTCAGACACACCTTGTCTGTCATTGCTGGACTTCCTGGTGCAGCAAAACTTCACATCTGACACACTGGCTTTGACACATTCATCTGAGGGGCCAGGCTAACTCACATATCATATATATATAATATATATAAAATATGCCGTTGAAGGTGCGAGTCACTAACTAGCATGCACAGCTTTCCTCTGAATGAGGAGAGCTGAGCCACTGCAATAGAACTGCAGGATCAGCTGTAACTTCCGCTACCTTTACTGTTCTTACTGTGCGTTCCACCACACAGCAAAGGATGGAGAGGGCTGCTAGGTGCCTCCCCAGAAGACCCCCCTTTAAAAACAAAGGCAAGGTGGACAGACACAGCATTTTTAACATGAAGATTATATATATACACCCTCTTGTTTTTCTTGTCTTCTACTCTCTGTTGGTCAGAGAGGTGTTAAGAGTCGTGTTAACATCTGTGGCCCCTCTTCAACATTTACTCTGGCTTGGAGGTAAAGGCTAGATTTTCCGGGACCTGACCCACTGACCTCTGCAGCAGTTTCCCTGCTTCCTCTCCCATCTTTGCCTCACTGCATTAGATCAATAATAGCTCTGAATAAAACATTTCTATACATATATCTATGTTAAAAAACACCCTTAAAACACTGGACTGGCTGCAGATGGTTGGAGAGGTCTGTACAAGGGGAAAAAGGACAAATGGGCCATTTCCAGTGAGTCTCTGAGAGCACCAGTTTGTTTAGCCAAACGTTTCCTCCCTGCACAGACACAGACGGGTTCAAACAACCGAGGAGCCATGTTGTTGAAACCCATGTGCTGCATGAGGAGGGGCTGACTGCAGCCTTACTAAGGCACACTGGGATGACACCACCTCCTCTCTTTCCATCCTTTTTCCTTCATCCTTTCATCCACACTCAGTTTCGCTTCTGGCCTGGCACCGGGTCTAGGTTTTCATATTTTTTGTCATCTTAATTTTTTATTCACTTTCACTTGTTATTTTATTCATTTTGTCTTGTTCTCTCTATCTCAGTGGTTGTTAGGCATCCTTCCTCCATCCTAATACATATTCCTCTGTCTATTGCTGGTTCCATGTGTCACTCTTCTTTATATCTCCATCTCTCTGTCCATGCACGCGTTCGTCAGGCTGGCGTCGGGGCCCCGCCGTGTGAGGAGAGCGCAGGAAGCCTCACTTCCTGCGTGGCTGGTTGTCCTGAGTCAGTCCTTGTGTTGGACTGGCCATCTCAGTGAAGCCCTGAGGTTGGGAGCTAGAGCCCATGCCCATCCCACCTTTCTGTGACATTTTGACCTGGGTCAGGATATCTCGGATCTTCCTTTGAGCCAGCTAGAGAGAAAAGGAAATCAGGGGTAAAACCTGAGCTGCAACGGTAAAAATGTTTTCAGACGTAAAAGAGGGAAAACATAATGGTGTGTTTTGATTAAGAATTTGGTAATGTGCAAAAAACAGTTGAAAGAGACTGATGATTCGTCGTGGTTAGATGTTATGAATCGGGGGCATCATTTGTTATACATAATAAAGTGTCTTGCTTCCAGTAGTGGCTCCTGAAGGCTAAACATACATGCAAGTCTTTGACAGCAATGCAAAATCAGACCATCTTCCTCCATGAAGTGAACTGGCCTGCAAGCTGTAGCCACTCATTAATATAAACCAGATACTCCTTAAGAAAATTTAGGATGCCACAGATAAAAAGGCACCAGAAGCTTGGAGAGTATCCATCCAAGAGCTCAGATATTTATGGACACTTACTCCCTGTGGTTATGAAGGAGTCAGCGGCAGCTGGTGATGGGGCTATGTGTGAAAAGATGTCTCTTCTGAGTCCATTATTCAGATTAACAGTTGGGAAATGACTTAACTTCATTTCCCTCTGGGATTATTAAAGTGTATTTGAATTTCCTTTCTCCAAAGGAGCAGTTTTACAGATAAAATCGATCATCAAATTTGCAGAAGAATTAGACTAATAATACTAAAATAAAAACATGCCTTTCTACCAAACATAAGAGCAACTTCTCTCCATAATGTTCATTTTTTGCCTCATTCATATTTTATTTTGGCCTTAGTTTGTTTTCCAGCTTGAGTTTTCAGTCTCTGTCCTAATTATTTGCTCAAAGCATAGCTATGTCAACCCCGCAATACTGAGCTTCACCAGTAGGTGGCACTAACAGCATTAAAAATGAATTAGCTCTAACCCTGATTTTATAAAATGAGAAGAATTAAAGCCATTTTAATGCAACAGCTGCAGGTATGACTTCAGCTCTATTTATATAAATGGACAGAGTTTGTGTGTGAATGAGGGAGAGGGAAAAGGAGATCCAGCACCTTCTAGCATGCTAGCTAGCTATTTTCTGTAGCAGACAATAAATTCAGTGATGCTGATTGGCCCAAAATTCTCCAGTTCTCCCTAGCAACCAAATGTTTAGCTGTCTAGCTGCAGTTCAGGGGTGTTTTCCCAGCTCTCCAGGAGTGATGTTAGTGAGTCTGTAGGAGGAAATCAGCTGTTTGATGAGAAACAGCTGGTGAAAATTCAGATTGCATTTAGACACACACAATTAAGCAAAATGACACGTTTATAGTAAATATATATCTATAGATTTTTTATTTTTTAGATTTTTTTCTCCCGTCATATCAGGGAGGGCAGCACCCTAGCGCCCCCCTATGGAGGAGCCACCACTGCAGATGGAACACAAATATATGGGAGTAAGTGCATGGAATGACGAATTTACTGCACCTGTATTTCAGGGGCTTAAATGTGCTCAGGTTTTTTTAATCACATCCTGCCTCCTACACACCCACTGTCTATCATAAATGGTAAATTCAAAAGGACCTTATGAATATTCGACATAAATAAGCCGACTGATCGGTGCATTTCATGAGTAAACGTGGCAACCGAGACGGAAATCGAGGTGCTTGTGCGTGACGTAGGGTCATGGAAAAGCATTTTATTGCCCTTCAGCAGAACCGCGTTTTTGCAGCGGTGAGCTGTCAAGCCGCAGAGCAATCATGGCTGACATCAAAAAAAATAAAGTGGTCAGATGAAGGCAAAGAGGAGGCTGCCAATAATGTTTCTTACTTTTTTTTTTTAAATCACAAAGTGACTTACAAAATAACTTGCAATTTTCAGACCTTGTTTTGAGCGTAAGCAAGCTTTGTAAATGAGGCCCTAGGAGTACTCAACTTTAACAGAAATAACCTAAAACGGTACCTAACGTAAACTGTGGTTATACCAAAACCATAAAAGCTGCTTCAGTATGTAAGAGTCCAATGTCTGGTGACCCTTTTCAAGTTCAAATGACATTTCCGACTACGAGTGCTGGGCGATTTGATGTATAGCTTGTGTGGGTGTTGTCTAATCACAGACTAATCACAAACAAGTCCAGAAAGAGGGTGTGTACCTGGCTTGCATAGAAATGTCCATTGATCTTGACAATAACCTGGTCGTTTTCATCAGGTGTCTGTTCTCTAGGGACCACCACCTCTGCTGCTGTCAGGTTCTGCAGCTCGTTCACCTTGAAGAACACATGACAAATTTAACTGCCTTGTAGGGTAATGCAACATGAAAAAATTCATATGTCTATAAAAAGTGAACCCAGATAACAATAAATAACAAGCATTTTGGTTTTCATTTGTTTTCATATGAAATGTTGGTTAAACTGAAGGTAGAGATAGTTTGCTTCCTCTTTTTGATAACGGGTTTGGTGTGTGGGATTCAAGAGTCCTTTGTGGTTGTTCTTTGTCCTTGCTCCTGTCTTTATCTGTATGGTGTGCTACTAAGAGGAGGGAGGTGTAACCTTTTAATTTCTTTAGCGTTCTTCTCGAGTCTGAACCCACTTTTGTAACTTGTGATAGCTATTTGAGGCTAGGTCTTAATTGCTTTCTAGATTGTTGGCGTAGTTATTACTGGATTAGTAGTCCTATTCCGGCACAATTTTGTGATTATGGTCAATGAGATGTGAAAAGAAATCCAATCTCCCTGTCATTGTTAAGTGTAACACCCCCCCCACCCCCACCCCCCCGCTTAAAGGAACAATATGTAAGAATGAAGTAAGAATGACATCCTGTGGTGAAATGTGGGTACTGCAGGCCATTTTTTTAAGTAAGAAGCTATTCGCACACTCTCGTTCCGTGGGTCTCACGGCTGTTGCCAGTTATGGATCAACTCCAGAAGATTCTAGATGACAATTGAAGATGAGTCATACACATTAAGTTGATGAGTAGATAAATGCATTGTCATATCTGGTGTTAGCACTTTGTGTGTTTTACGGTAGGGAGCACTTACTACACATATTATGATAAAATTTCTCATTAAAGGAAGTACTCATTCACTTCACACATACATTTCACTGTAATATCCAGTTGTTGGTCATTGAAAACATAGATTGAGATGTTTTAGAGCTGACTATTTGCTTATAATTCACTGTTAGCATTGTTAGCTCAACATTAGCATCTAACCTGCTTCACCTGATATTAGAGCAAAACAAAAAGATGCTTCTTAGGGGTACAAGAAATAACTTCTGGGTCGCTCCTGTTTACTGGTTTCAGTTATTTTAAACAACTCTGGAGCTTTTTGCCTGCTGGTGTTGAATTACAAATGCCGGCACTGTAGCGTTAGCTCGCTGGAGACAAGACCTCACACTCACAGATTGTAAACAGTAACTGCGTCCCTCTTTCGGTCAGCTGAGAATGAAGCATGTTTCCATGTAACCTTCCTTCCAACATGATTGAGACATTAGACTGTTTTGTGATTATTTCACTGTAGAATTCTTACATATTTCTCCTTCATTTTTTTCTGGTCATGGTTTCTGGTTTGGAGCATATTGACAGGTGTTTGGGTTTTTACTTCCACACCCTGCCAGCTCTGTGCCTGCATTCATGTGACGAATAATGACAGAATATTAACATACTACATTAGTGGCATATTTTATGGAACCTGGACGTTTTAATTTCCTTTCTACCCCATGCACAAAAGAGGCATGAAAGCATGGTATTTCTGGATTACCGTCTTGCCTCCTTTGCCAATGACTCTGCCTGCAGCAGCAGCAGCCATCTTGATGTGAGTCTCCAATTTAACCTCCTCTTTTGGCCCAAAAAAGTTCTCCTCTTTCAGTTTACCATAAATTCTTCCCTGAGCCTGAAAGCAGAAAAGGAATGACATCAATAGTGCTAAAAAGTAAACAGTTTCCAATGATTAATGTCAACCAGCTGCTAAAGTCTTGTTAGCATTCACCTTAAACTGAGCCTCAGGGGGTCCCGTCACAATGACCATCCTCATCTTAGAATCTGGAGTTTCTGCAGGTGCGATCTAGAAAAGAGTAGAGAAATCCTTTACTGACTTTAAAGGTTTGACTTTTGTATTCTATGGGTTGACCCATGTATTTAACAGACCTTAATAGAGGCTCCAGCAAAGCGGCTCAGCTGTTTGATGTGCTGTCCTTTCTTGCCGATAATGGCTCCTACTGCTTGTGCTGGGATGTACACATGAACAGTTTCCTGCTCTGGAGCCTAAGTGTGCGCACAGACAGACAGACAGACAGACAGACAGACAGACAGACAGAGAGAGAGAGAGAGAGAGAGAGAGAGAGAGAGAGAGAGAGAGAGAGAGAGAGAGAGAGAGAGAGAGAGAGAGAGAGAGAGAGAGAGAGAGAGATTAAATTAATTTTAATTTTATTTAATAAATTTTATTTTTAGAGTATTTTTCAAAAATGAAAAAGTTTTTGTTCAGGGAATATGAAATGCACTTTGCAATTGCTTGTGGGTGGTGAATATTAAAAAACAGATTAGGGATGCATGGGATAGTTAACTGCTGTTAATAAAATAACCATGCATGCGTGTGTGTGTGTGTGTGTGTGTGTGTGTGTGTGTGTGTGTGTGTGTGTGTGTGTGTGTGTGTGTGTGTGTGTGTGTGTGTGTGTGTGTGTGTGTGTGTGTGTGTGTGTGTGTCTGCTATGTCTTCTCACACCCCCAGTGAGTCGTGACAGATGGCTGCTCATACTGATCCAGGTTCTGTTGAAGGTTTCTTCCTGTTAAAAGGGAGTTTTCCTCTCCACTGTCGCTACATGCTTGCTTAGTATGGGGATTGCTGTAAAGTCAAATTGCATCTTACATCGATAGTAATTCTTTACTTGAGGTGTTCCAGTCTGGCTTTAGGCCGCACCACAGCACAGAATCTGCTCTTACAGTTCAGTTCAATTAGTTTATTATCCATGGGGAAGTTTGGAGCACAACAGCAGTCAGGATGTAGCCTGGCCTGCCAGACTCTCCCTCTGTCTATTCTATACAGCGGAACAGTCTGGTAACTCTCAGGCAGCGAGAACCATGAGGGGCGGGACTAGCCAGCTCAAAAATAACCAATCCGAAAGAAGGCGGAAATGACGACTAGTTTTTTAGCTGTAGTCGTCAAAGGAGCGCTGCTAACAATCTCCCTCTCACTGTTAACGCCAAGCTGCACTGCAGTTAACCCCAGCTTTCCGGCATTTTTTACTTGTTGCTCCATTAGCGCAAGTAAAGGTGACACAACGATATTTGTTTTTTAGCTGGGTAAGCACCTTCCTCAGTAGAAATGAATGCACTGGGGGCAAATAGAGACCCATCTAAGATGGCGGCCGGCCACTACGGAAGCGCCAGTCCACGAGGCGTCTACGTACATATGTCTGTGGGTAGCACAGCGCAAACATCTTTCTTTAGGAGAGAGGCTTTTAGCGCTCCTTCTTGTTGTGGTTTTAAAGACATGTCCAAGTCATTTAGAACAGAGGAAAGAGCCGCAGCAAACTCCGCTTCAGACGCTATCTTCGTTGTTTATGAGAAACTGAGCGTCGCTGTGTGTGACGTACGCTGCTAAGTGCTGACTGGCTTGGCCTGAACTCTCAGGGGGTGGGGTTATTTGAATAGGAGAGTTACCAGTTCTCTGTGAAGAATTCACAGAGGGCGTGTCTGGCAGGCCAGGCTAGTCAGGATGAACACCACAAGCACAATCCACACATTCAACATCAACATCAATGTGATGTCAATCTACCAAGAGATAAAAGATTCCATAAAAATACAATAAAAAACAGTATCCACCTTATTTTTAGGTAGCCTCATGGAGAAACGCTGATGCTAGCAACATCCGGTGAGATACCGGAAGTAGCGCATACTCATTGGCTTGTGAAGAAGTTGGATTCCTACCGCACTATCTGGGTGCTTCAGCACAATTAGAACCAGTTCACCTTCAGCCAGACTAACGCGTTTACATGCATTTAAAAAAACAACGTGAGTCTTTTTAGGGCAATACTTCAGTTTTCTGATGCGCATGTAAACGCACTGAAGAGTTGATCATTCCATCTTAATACCAAACTGTGATGTTGGAAAAGGCTGTCAAACTGAATCGCACGCATCCAAGTCACACGGAGTAATGCTGTTGGAAAATGTCGATAAGATAGGAAATAGGGCCAAAACACTTAAACTCTAACTCTATTTGGAAAAGAACTAAAAACAGAAAATGAGAAAAAACATAATTATTATATTTAAATATCTAAAGCCATGGGTTAGCGTACAAAGACTCTGCTGGTACCCTTACCCCAAAGGAACCGTAGGGAGTGCCACCAGCTGCATTCCCAGGCGGTGGTGGGGGCATGTTGGAAGAGGGCGGGAAAAGGCCCAGGGCACCCAGGTTGAGTCCTGGGATCAGATGGGTCTGTTGCTGTAGATAGTAAACAAGCTCAGCTGTGATTGGTTGTTATGCTGAACAGAAGTTATTTGTAATAAAGTCACTGTCCAGAGGAAGAATCATTTAAATATTTTTGAATCATGGTAAATATAAAAGATAAATGACCTGCAGTCAGAGGACTCCAAAAAACTTTACACTACAATGTATCATTCATCCATTCACACACACATTCACACGCTGGTGGTGATGAGCTACATGAGTGTGTTCTTACATTCATAGCTGCAACGTCATTCTCATAGGCTTCTCTGACTTTCTTCATGACCTCCACCTCGGCTTGACAGCAAGCATCAATAGAGCCTTTGACGGTGATGGTTCTCTCTGGATTGTATAGGGTCAGGTCCTGGAGGCTGCACATACGATCATTCTAAATAATAGTCATTCTACAAACACATGCTCTTTTAAAAAAACATTTTTGATTCCTCATGCATCAGTTGCCTTAGAATTTGTCTGAATAAATAAATATTAACAAATAGCTTAATCTACAGTGGTTGATTTAACTGCACCACCTCAGAATTCCAGGCTATGTTGGAAGAAATACCCCAGAAAACCTCACAGGACATTGCAAAATCCTAAAGTCAGTGTGGCAGCGCACATGGAGATGGAAGTCTGCGGGTGAGTAAGGAGCGGGTGGAGTCGCGGGAGCGTGGCCGGGCACAGCTGAGACACATTCCCAATCAGAAGGATGAGGAATTTATACACATGCAAAGGAGAGGGAGCAGACTGAAAAGAGACAGAGTCTGACAGTGACTGAGACAGGTCACGAGTGCTGAGAGCACAAGAGCTGAAAAGCTAAATAAAGAGTTATTAAACTGTTCTGCGTGGTGTGTGAACCCTATGTAGCTGGTTTTTGCTACAGTGGTGCCCAATGTGGGGCTCAAACACCACTCGTTCAGCATAAGAGGCTTCCTTCCTGTTCCGGTCTTGACACAGCTATAAAGCAACTGACCCGTGGTGCTTTGCCCCCACCACCTGTCGCGGTCTTGGAACAGATGCTGGCAGACATGCACGGATGAACCGCAAGGCCATTGAACGATGCTTGCCTCCAGATGGAGGCTGCAGAGTCAGGCCGAGCGGCAGACAGAGGTTCTGCAGCAGCTGGCGGCCCAGGCTGGGAGGCTGGTGTCAGACGCCACGCCATGGGGCCCCATTTCCATCGCGTTACACCACATGACTGCAGAAGATGACCTGCAGACATTCCTGAAGATGTTTGAGATGGCCGCTGCCACCTACCGGCGGCCACTCACAGAATGGAGGCCTGCACCTCCTCCCCTTGCTAACAGAGGATGCACAGGCAGCAGCACCGGCAGGACTCCCTGCCGCAAATCGTGGCTTCAAGGACCTCAAGCACGCCATCCTGGATCGGATGGGATACAACCCGGAAGACCACCATCGGCAGTTCTGGGCAGCTAGAATGGAGGCACAGGATCGGCCCTTTGCCTTCGCCCAGAGGCTCCAGGATGCCGCTACCCGGTGGCTCCAACGTGGGCAGACTGCCGGGGAGCAGGTCATGCTGGAAGCGGTGGTCTTGGAGCAGTTCGTGGAGAGGCTCTGCTGACGGGGACCCAGGAGTGGGTTCAATGCCACCGCCCCCCTGATGTTCAAGTCACAGTGACCCTGGCAAGTGACCACCTGTCGGCCCAGAGACCCATGCCACACCGGCCCAAACCCCTTAGTGGAGCAGATGGCCAACACTGACGTGCCAGTCCTGTCGTGAAAACATGCATCACTCAATACAGCTGCATCCTTTATAAACAATTTTAAATAAGAGCAACAAGGCTACTTTTAAAAATATTTGTAATATCACCATGTTCTTATCAATGTACTTCCTGAGTAATAAATAAATAAAAATAATAAAAAATTTTAAAACAACTTAAATGACAACTGTTCTCTTTTTTTCTGCTTATCTGAATGTATCAAACCGGGACTCGATATAGGCAGATACTCAAAATCAAATGACTCGGGCTCGGATCAGGAGCAAAAAGATATGATCGGAACATCCCTGCTAATAAAAAATATATTTTTTTAATGTACCACTTCTTACAGAAGGCAAAGTTTGTTGATAGAAAATGAGAGGGTTAATCTTACGGTGAAATGGTTATCTTTGTGTCCGTGTCCTGCTCAACTTTTTTCAGGTTGCGTCCCTCCTTCCCAATAAGGCGGCCAACAAAGTTGTTGTGAGCCAAAATTTTCAGAGGAACCTCTTCTGCACTGAAAAACCAGAAGTCATAGGTCACTTGTCTGGGAACTGTCTGGTATTAGGTGATGCTTCTTTCCATTCGTTTTGCTGATACAATAGTTTCATGTTTGCGACCTACGTTTTTGTGTCTTTGGCCTCCTGCTGCATGATCTCCAGGATCATGCGGCAGGCAGCAGAGCAGCCCTCAGGGGTTGAGTGGATGCTGATGGGCTTCTCAGCTGCACCAGCATTCTCCTTGCGATGAACATCAATCCTGCACGAACGGGACACTTCATTATAATTTTGTGAAGTCTTATTGCATGCACTCACAGGATTAGCTTTCAAAGTCAGTTAGTACAGAAGACAAATGAACCTGTACACCAAGTAACTATTATTTAAGAACAAAAAGAGAAACATTTATTTGGTGTACAAAAAAGTGAAAAAGTTTTGTCCTAATCTTAAATGAACTTAAACTATAAACTCTAGTGTGCAGCATGCTGTTACATACAGCACCCGTGTTTGTAATAATATGCATGTCTGCAATCAATCTGTAAATAAAAGGATCACCTACTTGCTTTGTGTCTGCTTGGTGATGTTGCGAATTGTGGCTCCCTCCTTTCCAATGATGGCTCCAACGTACTGTGTGGGTACCAGCAGTCTGAGAGGGATGTCAGCATGTGGGGGTTTAGGGGGCACTGTAGGGTTTGGGGACCCACCACGAACTCCACCTCGGGGCCCGTAGCCAGGGCGTCGACAATTATCAGACCCTCTCTGACCTCCCTCCATGTCAGTGGTCTCATCGGGGATATAGGAGGTGTGCAGGGTGTTGTTCTCCAACTGGTATCCATTCAGCTTCTGAATGGCCCTGTCATGGCAGATAGCACAGCAACACGGGATTATAAACACCACTCATATATCACTAGGAGATAGTAAAAGACAGTGGCTGCACCAAGGGGAACCTCCGCCTGCCAATTGAAGCCAGCGCGGAAGTGATAAAAATTGCATCTCCCCACTGGCATTCACACACACATTCACACACTGACAGAGGCAAGGACGCCGTAAATTGGCACCACCAGTTCCTCCAACCACCCCCAGCAGGAATGGGTGAAGTATCTCGCCCAAGGAAACAACGACTGTGAGACAGAGATGGCTCGAGCTTAACCCTCCTGTTACGGGACGGGTACTTAACTCCTCTGACATCATTGCCCCACTGGTTCCTAGAGTGTCTAAATAAAAGAAGAGCAGGGGGCAGCGAACCTTCTCAGGCTCCTCTCTTTATTTTACCATTCTTAAAGCAGCAATCCAGAGTTTCCCCCTTTCAGGAATTATGTATGATTTTTGAAAAGTGATTGTCTTATCATGTAGTGTGATATAATGTAAGCAATAAGTCTTTTTTTTTTTGCTAAGCCCGCCCCCTGCCCTGTAGAGCCCCGTGCAATAGGAAACTGGGTGTTTCTCAATCTCAAGGAACCTCGCCTTTATGCCTTGGTCCCGCCCCGGTTGCCTAGGAGATACGCCATCAGGAACCGCCAAGGCGTGTTCCAATCGGTTCCAATGTTCATGTGCTTCCAAGGCATCTGTCCTTCGTTTGTTAGCCGTTTAGCTAATTGAGCAAGGATACATGAGAGGGGCCTTGTTGCCTTCTCTTGGTCAAGAATTTCCCAGAATGCAGCGCAGTATTTTCAAACAGATGTGATCAGGAGCCGGCAGCAGCTACTTCGAGGGCAAATGTCCAGTTTAAATGTAAGTCAACTAATTGTATTGTGATTATATGTAAATGTTTTTTAGATCCAAATCAGTTATTTGTGGTTGGTTAGTTGCTTAGTAGTTGCAGCGTCGGTGGCTAGCAGGTACTAACTCACTTACACATTTGATTTAACCAATATATACACAATTAAAAAAGTAAAAGGCTCGATATTAAAACTTAACATCACTATGATGGAAGGGACATCAACAGGGAGCGTAAGCAGGGGGCGGGCTCTGGGAGGCCACGGTCACGTGGGACAAGTCTGTTCCATTTAACCGTTTTCTTTTACCAAGGAAGGACAGTGTCCTCGTAAGCAAGGCGTCTGGCCTGGAAAGGCAGTGCCTTGACAGGCAAAGCAAGGTGAGGTTCCTTGAGATTGAGAAACACCCACTGAGTGCTGGTCAGAAGAACTAACCAATAGCGTTAGACTACCGCTTACGTGCTTCAAATTTAAGGAAGCACCTCGGCTGATGCAGAGTTGATGAACTTTTCACAGACAAGTAAGTCTTTAAAATATAAATATATGAAAACACAACATGACATGAGAATAATACTTGTAAAACAACGTGTTTTAGCTCTGTTTGTGGGCTACAGAAGCACATTCATAAACAAGAAGAAATTCTCTGGACAGCCGCTTTAAGCTAGGGTTAGTTCTCTTGTCTTTTCTAAATGTTCTTGTTGGATGAATCTGATATGTGTGGCTTGGGTTTGTTAAGCTACCATTTAGTTATGTTGAACAGGTTTAGAAAGTTGGATTTTTCCATGTATACATCTGTAATCTTTGGTTGCTGCATTAGAATTATACCACTAAATGGGTGAAAACAAATCATACTTTATCTGTATAGGTTTAATAAAGTAGTTTTACTGTAACAGTGAATTCATTTTGTCTGTCATAGTGAGTGTGAAGTAAATTATTTTTTTTTCTTTTTAAAATGACCACTAGGTAGCACACACCTGCCACAAACTAACCCACTTATATTTTAACCCTTAGAGGTCACACATGCATTTTTTGTGCAGGCAGTGTTTTTTTTGTTTGTTTTTTTTACAATGCAGATTTTTTATAAAACCTGACCTTAAAGGGGTTAAATCTAAAAACACACACACATTTTATTATGTTTTGTGAGTGCTGAAGCCAAGGATGGAATCTGTGTAAAAAAATCTGACTTATGAAACATATAATTTTAATTACACCTTTTTATCAAGGACATTTTTTTGTGCGAAGGGTCCCCAATGTTACTTTTTTTAAGGGGGTTAAATCTGTATATTTGAAATAGGCTCCATGCAATACATCAGTCTGTTTGCCTGTTGAACCAAAAGATAATAAACATGATAAAAGTGCACGTCTAACAGTTTGGTCTATTATTGTTGTATGTTTAACCTATAGAGTGGCGCAGAACACAAACAATGTAAAAGGTGAAGAAAATACATTAAAGAGGCATTTAGAAGACTTACTGCCTTGCATGTTCCCGTGATGCATATGTTACATTAACCACCGCAGTTTCACTCTCAGTGTTAACTAAAGGACAGAAGGAGAAAACAAGACTTCAGACACAGATTAAGATATTCAACATGTAGGCATGTGGTTTAAACACAATTTGTGCCAGCAGCTTTAATAGAGATTATAATTCACAGTATTCCCTAAATTCCTAGATTAAGAACAGATTCCTGTTAGATCTAGAAAGGTTCTGTATGGAGGATGCTTACTGGACTCCCCTTATAAGTGGACTCAAACAGAAATTAAGAATAAATAATAGACCCATTTTCTCTTTAGAAGTCAAAATGACTTCTAAAGAGAAAAGAATTAAGAAAATATGGTGGTCCAAAAGGTTAAAAAGCATACAAAAGTCGCAAAATAATGACAACAGCGTTCAGGACTTTGGGGCTTTACAATCAGCGGAGTTGTGAGTCTAATAACCTGGCTGGTCCCAAACGCTGTTGTCTCATTCATTCATGGTTTTGGCCTAATTTTGGTATCAGAATAACTTCTGTTTTGTTTCCCCATGTCCTGTCCGGCTGGAAAGCAGTCTGAGTGCCAAAAACAAGCCTTACAGATTTAATCTCACAGGGTGATATAAAAACTTTGTTAGAATTGTTTTTGGTTATTTTTAATCCCAACGAACACGGAGATGGAAATGAAAGAGAAAGGAGAGGTGGGTGTGGTGGTGGGTTGCGAAAAAGAAATACAAGAGAAAAAGGGACACACACTCAAATACAACAGAACCGAGTTATTACAGCACTAAACCACATTTAACAGTAATAATAATAATAATTAATTCATGGTGTATTTAGTGCCAACCACAGCCCAGCACTTATCTGAACCAGATAGGCTGTCAGCGGTGACCTGTGTGCCTCCATGTCCTGCACTTTGGCTGCCTTTGACTGGTTTGTATCACAGTGCTTTATAAATGAATTAAGACATTTATGGCATGAATGCTAGAACCGTCTTGGCCCTCTGCATTAAGGTCTCGCCCTGTCTCCTTGATCCTCTTGCCAGTTTCTTGCTGCTCTCCCGGATAGTGAGAGGCTGCTACAGATGGAGTATTTTACTTTTGTCACTGAAGAGACATTACCAGTCACTGGACTAGTTACCATCTTTTTTTATGGCAGATCGGATGATTCTACGCTAGCCCAGGATATCATTATGACTATGCTAAAAACAGTTGTTCCACTGAAACATCTTAGCAGAGGACAGGCAGGTGCACGTACGTAAGCCAGGATGTTTTTCAGGGTCCCACCGGGAGCCCTTGCAAGCACTACCCCCTATGGGTCACCCCCTGGATGGAGTCCCTCCTGAGCATGTGCACCCCCTCTTGGAATGGCTCAGAGTGGCAGCATGTCTGTCTCATGGACAGGTGGATGGAAAAAAGAGTTTCCCCTCATAGTTGAGAACACAGGGTTCCACTCCCGTTACATCCTGGTTCAGAGGAAAAAGGGGGGACCATTCCCGACCTGTCCCTGTTCAACAGATCGATCATGGCCAAGCAGGTGCTGGAGAATGTTCACCAGAATGACTGGTTGACCTCCATGGACCTGTAAGATGCATACTTCCACATTCTTGTCATTCTATCGCCGGAGGTATTTGGGCTTCTCCTTTCAAGCTCAGTGGCCTAGTGGTATGAGTGTCCGCCCTGAAAGAGAGATCGTGGGTTCAAATCCACAGGTCATACCAAAGACTTAAAAAATGGGACCCAATGCCTCCCCACTTGACACTCAGCATTAAGGGGTTCGATTGGGGGGTTAAACCACCAAATGGTTCCCGAGCACGGCCGTGTCTGCAGCTCACTACTCCCCCAGGGGATGGGTCATATAGTATGTGCAGAACAAATTTCACACACCAGTGTGACAACTAATGGGACTTTAACTTATCAGTACAAGCGCCTGTCATTTGCTACCTCTCGCCCCACAGATGGCTGCAGCACAACAGGCACGAGAATCTTATTCTACCTGGTGTTCTGGTTTGGTCCAGAAAGGGCGTAATCAGGCACACAAGAGCTTGGAAAATGCCCTGAATCTGGGTTTTCCATAAATGAGGAACATAGCTCTCTTTTCCTGCTCCAGATGATTATTATCTGGGGATGGGATTAAACTCTGCAACAGTGGGAGTCTGACTGTCACAGCCGAAAGCTGTGGATTTGTTTGTGCTCCTTTGTCAGATCTCACGGCGCTGTCGGTCATGTGACTGTTGGGGATAATATCAGCAGCTCACATGATGGTCCAGTTTGGGGATTCCCCACAGGGAACACCCCCAAGAGGTGGGTCGCTCATTTGAGAATAGTCGTGCGTGAGAAGAAATGTATGTTATTTGTCCCACCGAGAGGCGATCTGACACCCTGGGGAACCCCCACATCCTGTCAGAGGGATTCCCATCAGCAGTTCCTGTGTCACCCTTGTCAGTGTTCACAGACACGTCTCATCACATAAACGTGTTGGAGCTTCTCACGGTGTGGAGAGTGACTAAGCTTTTACCCGCTGGTCCAGGATCAGTGTTTCTGATCCTTACAAACAACAGAACCGCAGTCGTTACATGGAAGCTTCAGTGTGGGACCTGTCTAACCATCTGACAATCTGTTGGCAACTGATTGAGCATAGCTGCTGTTTGGCATGCACAAACTGCAATTTATTAGAGCAACGTCCCATCCCCCGGTCCGACTGCAACTGCCTCCTCCTCAATGTTTCCCCCTTTGACATTATTAGTAAAGACCCCTGGTTTAATCTCTAATTTTAGTTCAAGTGTCAAAGTGCTCATTATTTTTATTTGTCTTGAT
This sequence comes from Aphyosemion australe, assembly GCA_006937985.1. NCBI lineage: Eukaryota > Metazoa > Chordata > Actinopteri > Cyprinodontiformes > Nothobranchiidae > Aphyosemion > Aphyosemion australe. Next base: position 468,832 of record SSNS01000162.1, on the reverse strand, counting down.
AGCGGGATAGATAGCATGGCTGCCTGCTTACATCTGTCCCACACAAAGAAAACATAATGTCACATTTTAAACGGTATGTAAGAACATCTCAAAGGTTTCAGAGCATCTGAGCATTATATCACACTTGGACACCATTATTGCTATTGACAGCACACTGCAGAGCTGTGGACAGGAGCTCGGAGCACGTCTGTGGGTCACCGGCCAGCGCTGCAGAACCACAAAAACACATGAAACGAGCACCTCTAGCTCTGGAAACCCTTCTTTCAGAGAGTCTTGTCAACTTCTCATTAGTTCATCTGTAAAAATGTTCCCTGATTTTAAAACTTTGGCTGAAGTAGGCTTGTTATTCCAGTCTCCAGTGTGAGCAGAGTGCACTCCGGAGGGAACAGCGCTTCCGTGAGCGCAGCGCACTGATCCGATTCCAGTCCAAATTCTATTTTACAAACTAGGGCTGTCAAAATTATTGCGTTTTTTATGCGTTAATGCAAAGCCCCCTTAACGGCATTCATTTTTTTAACGCGCGATTAACGCGCAGGCTTCCGTCGTTTTGTTTTGGCCCTCCTCGCGTTCCATAGTCTGATGTAAATAAGAAGCAGGAACAAGCCATTGGCCAGCGGCAAATTTCCTTTGAATCACATGTGTAAAAATGTATTAAACCCTCAAGTCAATTTCTTTTTAGGATTTCCACGGCTGGATTTTTAAGATAAAAACAGTGTTTTTAAATCGCACGGGCACCTACGCCTACCAGGCTTTCAGTATGAGCGTAAAGCCGGCGATGACGTAACCGCTCAGAAAGCGGGTGTAAACAGTGTGTAGAAAGTGCTCGGTATTTTTCTCTGGATTACGACGAGGCGGATAACCGGACAAGTTCAACCGAACATAATCGGTGGCGAAACAGAGGAGGAGGGTACAGTTTGTTTACTTTTATTGAGTACTTAATTCCTGTGTTCGAAGCGCTGCAACCAACCGGGACCTCTCAGCTGAGGTCTCAGCTGATGAGATAGCATCATAATTCTGTCCCAATATAATTCAATTATCTACAGAAAAATAAAAAAAATGTGCTGCCCGTTTTGCCGCTGGAAAAAATCCTGGAAAAATTAATCGATAGCTTACCAGGATAACTGTGTGTGTGTGTGTGTGTGTGTGTGTGTGTGTGTGTGTGTGTGTGTGTGTGTGTGTGTGTGTTGTGTGTGGGCCACAGTTCAGCAACATCAGCTGATTTGAGTTTGGCCCCTGTTGCATTATTTTTGTCTGAGTTCAATGGATTAAGAAAGCAAAAAAAAACAGAAGTGTTGCCTTATATTTTTGTTAAAAATAATAAGATATATTTAAAATGTGCTAAATAGGCAGAGTCCTAGTTCTTTATCACACTCTTGCCTTTGTCCTTGTTTTAGTACCACTACAAACTCCATGCAGAAAGACCCCAGGCCGGGATGTGAACCCAGAACCTTCTTGCTGCAAGGCAACTGCGCTAACCACTGCGCCACTGTGCAGCCCTATAATAAACATATTTTCTTAAAAAAGTATATTTGTCCACTCCATAAATGAAATAAGAAAAATTTGAATAAGAAAAAAAAATTGCGATTAATCGTGAGTTAACTATGGACACTGACGGGAATTATATCTTTTGCTTGAGTGTGCCTTTAATTGTAGAATTTAGAATCCAGTTAATCAAATATGTTAATCACATTTTATTTCTAGGTTTATTGATACACATATGATTCATGTACTTGTATTCGTCCTAAATATAGCCATGGTCTGTTAGCCTAGTGAACTAGACCAATTCTTGCTTTGCAGAGTTTGGTCTAGGCACGCTTCGTTGGAATCCTCGCAGCCTGTGGCTGTCCAATCACAGCTCGCTATAGTTTTGGTTGGGCCAATCACAGCGCTCTATATTTTGGGCCAATCACAGAGCGGGAGTAGCCGATGACGTCAGCGCTGCGGCCGCGAACCCAAGCAAGATGGCGGCAACGCCGGAGACATGTTCTTTTGAAACGGCTTTGTCATCAACATTGGATTATTTAGACTCCAACGTGCGTAAGTCTGTCGGCTATACTTAGCGGCTTCTTAAAGTAGTGGAATGTCCCAGTACACCTGATATTCACATGTTTTTATACAAAAACGACAGAAATCATTGATGTTAGCAAATGTTAGACGCCATTGCTGCCTCCCGCTTTTCCGTTGCTGTGATTACGTCACGTTGTTCGTTACTCTGATTGGTCCTAGCGCTATCCAATTGCGTGCTAACATTTTGAAAGACAACCGTAGATCCCGCCTCACGACTGAGGGCCGTCAATGAGTCGTGGCCAGACTATATATACACATATATAGGATGGCTTGCCAGGCTAATGGTCTGTGCCTGTTTATACCAAACTCTGAGTCACAGCTGAAAGCTAGAAAGTTCTCATCTCATGTGAAGGTCTGTTTTTCTGGTCATAAACTGGAAAAAAAGGGAGGTGAGGATTCTCTGACCTAGGGACAGATAAGACAGGAGAAAGTTTAGACCAGATGGCTCCATTCCTGGAGCCAGATACCATGAGAAATGTCTGTTACCAGGGAAACCAGATTTATGACCCTGAGCTCCGATAGGCGGGCTCAGCAGGAGAAAGAATATAATCTGTGTGTATGCTGTGAAACTTCAGATTCGCCATTATACGATGCGAGATGGTCGGAATCTCCCCAAGTGACACTGGGTTAAAATAAGGATGTAATAAAGAGTTTACGTTGATTGCAACGAGGCAGTCTTTTGGCTCGTTTCTTTGTCGGTCAGAAGATTTTAACAAACTGGAAGAGTGGGAATACGAGAAGTCAAATGCTGAACCAGCTCGGAGGAGAGACAAAGACCTGATCCAGCATCACACGGGCCTGAGCGGAGTGACGCCAGACGAGCTGCGTGAACCATCATATCCTTTGACCAAATTACATCAGAAACAGAAACAAGAAAGAAAATTTTTTCCCACAACACTCATGCGATTAACTGCGATTAAAAAATTTAATCGATTGACAGCCCTATTACAAATAAAAGAACCCTCCAGAACCTCCTCTGCTCCCCGATCATACACGCCTTGTCAAGTGTCCAGTGCTTCGATCTCGCTGTCAATAAAGTTTTTCTTTTTTTTCCGGGAAGAACCCAGGGAATCCCCTCCCGATCTGAGGACGTAGTGTGACCAAATATGGTAATTGAGGGTGTTTCTGTATGTAAATGACGGTAAACGGGCATAAGCACCTGGGTACGCACAGATGGGATTTATCATCAGATTGCAGAGGAACATGCGTACGAGAGGCCACCGCATGTTTCATAAATCAGACTTTTGACTGTTCGTACACACATTCTAAATTTCATTCATAGGAGGGAATATAGGACAGTTTCTATGAACGTTTGATAAATGAGGGCCCAGGACCTCATGTCTACACCCTCTTTGATTACACACAAGCAGGTGATCAGTTCAGGTTTACGCAGAGCAGAAGTGTGTGTTTGGGCCACAGCAGGTGAAACGTTCCTACTTTTAAGTGAAACTGTTTAATTGCATTGCTTATACGTATGTTACTGGGGCACTCTGGTTAGCTTGTCTGAACTAAATTTTATTCAAAACTGAAAGAAATTTTAATGGTAGTGAATGTTTATTATTATTTTAGAAATGAAAGTGATGGGAAAAAAATTGGTCCTGACAATTTTTTTAACCTTGTCGATCAAAATAACAGGTAACAAAAATGTCTAGTGTGACCTCTGCTGCCAACAGGTCGTCAGAAGGTCTGACAGGTCCCACACTGAAGCTATATGGGGTGAATGGGATGTGGTTTCCATGCAACGAGGCCTAGGGTTACAAGTCAGGGACTCACCTTGTTCACAGTTTTCTACGGTTCCACACTGTGCCAATAGACCATCCAAAACCTGACCCAAAGAGACAAAAGGAGGAAAAAACAAAGCAGTCAGCAGTAGAGAAAATTGTTAACATATAAGACAACAGTATGTATGTGTTCTTGTTATGTTCTTCCTGTGTGTATTTTCTATCTCCATTGGTTTTTCTTGCTTTAACACAGTATTACGATGTTTTATTTACCTTAAATCACTGCCGGTTTCGGCGACTCACTGTTGCCAAGATGGCGACTGAGTCGCCGAAACCGTCAGTGATTTAAGGTAAATAAAACATCGTAATACTGTGTTAAAGCAAGGAAAACCAATGGAGTGTGTGTGTGTGTGTGTGTGTGTGTGTGTGTGTGTGTGTGTGTGTGTGTGTGTGTGTGTGTGTGTGTGTGTGTGCTTGCGTGTGTGCGTGTTGAAAAGAACTATGATAACAGTAACAGAAAGATTTACCTCCCACTGTAAGTGTGGTGGAATGTTTCTGATCTGCAGTTTTCTGGTCCTGTGGAAAAGAACACGTAAGCATGAGAAACTTATAAAAATAACAAAACAAAAATAAAAACAACAACGATCTTTCAAAAAAATGTCAGGAATATTAACAAGTAGAAGGAAAAGAGAGTTGTCTTGAAAAACACAAATCAAGTTTTTCTGTTAGATGTACCCAACACACACACCTATGCAGTGTTTGCGAAAACACGTCGGACAGTCGGACATTACCGACGTGGTTTAATATTGTCCGACGAAAAACTTCACATCGTCGGACATTATGACCGACGCCGTGCGTCTACTCTGAACGTGCCAAAATAAAATAAACTTCCTGAAAACTGCAGACTGTTTGTTGGCTTCCCCCTCAAAAGATCTAGTTTCTACATATATTACATTTATTTGGACTCTCAGTGTAGCGGGTCTTCTATTGGGCGGAGAGGATGGAGAGCGGCAGAGCGCTGATTACTGATGCGCTCCGCCGGGCAGCTGCGTCGTGCGCACGGCCACAGTAACATTCTCAAAGTGGCGCCACCAAAAAAAACATAATTAACACGCGATCGTTCACGTTTGCTCATACTTCTTTCATTTGTGCCTGACGCGCTCCGCTGCTGCAGAGATCATCTCCCGTGCATCGGTGACGTCACCTCAGTGGCGCGGCCGCACATTCTGCTATTTTTGCGGTCGACGGATCTTTTTGATCTGCTAATTTCAAAAGGAACTTGTGAGTTGAAAAGTAAGAAGCCAGGCAGCAGTTTTTCTGGAGGATTGAGAGGAGATGCAGCTAAGAGACAGCAGGACAGGAAAATAGTCGCATAAAAAACAAAACAGTGTTTGAAAAGGAAAATGTAGGCAGATATATCCACTACACGTTTGTAATTTTATAATAATAATAATTTATAAGCATGTAATATTTATTTATTTGATATAATTCAGATCACCTTCAAAACTCAGTCCCACACCCAGGGCCGTTTCTAGGCATTTCGGGGACCACGGCACAGTGCCCCCCCCCCAAGAAAAAGATAATTTCTTTATATTGTGATATTTGTGATGAAGTAAAACGTCAGACAGAATGACATTTTGTCCTTAACAGCAGTTTATTAGAGTAGTTTAACAAACAGCTGAGATAAACCCGCATCTCCAACTCCCAGTTTCACCTCAACCAGCCACAGCGTCTCTTAAAGGAACAGTAACATCAGGCTACAGCATCAGTCACAAAAAGCCCTTATGGATCATTACACTATTTAGAAATATTGTCATATATAATATGTTGTTTCTGGTGTTTCATAATAATTTAAAATAATTATATGATCTCTATTAATTTCCTGATAAATTCTGTTAATCCTCATTTTATGAATTTGGCAGAAAATCACATTGATGGTTCTTTTTTCAAATTATGTCAACAGATTATTCTCACAATAAAAATATGTATAATAAGTAAAGGTCAGAGGTCACTACAATACGCACTGTTAAATAGATACAAGTCTGAAGCCCGCAAGGATTTTGTCCTACGTGGTTCAAAAATGTCCTGCGTGAGACACTCTCACGTCTACCAGTTTGGCAGGCGTGGCTGAAAAGTTTTCGCAAACACTGCCTATGTGCTGATTAGACAGCTGAACTTATGTCACTGTCACACCTACCTACTACTAGTGGGAGCCTCTGATTGGGAGGTAAAATCAGCCAGCTGCGGCTACCCACATACAATTCATTAGCAATCTGGATGCAGTGAGGTAATCTTCTCTAACTGCAACTCAGACCGGCAGCGGCAGCACAACGACTGACCGTCTGCTGTGAGCGCCCTTGGATGGGAGAGGAGCCCACGGTAGCACCGATGCACAACGAGAAAGTAGGAATCTAAACTCATTTGTACTATGGCTGCTTTTGGTTTATAAATGTAAGTAAGGTTTAAAACTACCTCAAGTAATCTGTCCATTTAGACAGTAACAAGCAGAAACAGACAGAGGGAAATGAATTATGGAACAGATGATAAAGTACAAAAAATAGAAGGTTTAAACAATATAAATGCATAAAAGTCTAAAAAGCAGGACGTTAAAGTGACATTTTTATTGAACTGAATTGTTTATTTATGAAGCCCCTTCTTGCCCCCAGCCAAGGAGGCCCAAGTAATGCAGACACATAAAAACAATGTAAAAGAGCAACATTATGGTAAAATAAAAACATAAAACAATAAAAAAAACATTATTATTATTATTATTATTATTATTATTATTATTATTATTATTATTATTATTATGGCCCAAGTAGCAAAAGTGCTGTGAAGGCCTATTGTTTTTGCTCCGTTAATTATTATTATTTTAATATCAGTCGATATTGATAAATACACCTCTCGGCCAAAAAAAATGTCACACACACGCTAATATTTTGTTGGACCGCCTTTAGCTTAGATTACGGTGTCGGTACCAGATCTGCTCGGGTGCAAGATCGGCTCGGGGTCCTGCGCCTGCCGATGACGTAACACTAGATGATTGGCTGAACGTAAGACTTACAGAAGTTACGATACCACGTTCATAAAAGTTACGGTAGCACGTTGACAATGAAGATTTTGATTGGTTTGAACAAAATTGCGGTTGTAGTCCTTGTGGTTGTAGTCCTGTAGTCCAAAAACAAACACTTTTCGGGGAAAATATGTTTGTTTTGCCAAAGGAAACGTAAAATAAAAGCAAAAATATCAATTGATAAACAGAGATCCTCAGCAGCTCTTGATTTTGATGAAAAGGGGCAAAATAAAAATAAAATAACTTCATTGAAGAAATAGCAAGCAACACTTTGAATGAATGAATGGATTTAAGAACTAACAAAATATACAGAAATGGCTGCTAATTCTGTAAATACATTTACAATTTTTCCACATATAAAAACTGTTGTGCTTTTTGGAAGTCTGCTGTTGGTTTTATGTAGTTTCACATTTTTTTTTACAAAACTACGACAATATGATGTTTTATTAACAAAAACAGTTATGAAGCAAATATTTAGGCGGTAAGAAACAAGACAAAACTGCTAAACACTTTCCAAAACTTATGTGTGAAATCCGAGTGAATTTGCCGTAGTTTGACGTCATCATCGGCAGGCGAAGGACCCCGAGCCGATCTTGCACCCGAGCAGATCTGGTACCGACAACGGCACACATTTGCTGTGCCATTGTTTCGATAATCTGCAATGCCTCAAGATTTATTTCTATCCAGTGTTGCATTAATTTTTCACCAGGATCTTGCTATGATGATGAGTGATCCAGCCCTAACTATAATGTAAATTACTGAATAGACTAGAACAAAATAATATCCAGTAACAGCATATCTATAAATAAAAATCCTTATAAAATTACTCTAGAACAGGCACAAATCTGATCGAGGACTAAAATTTGCAAACTTGGATCAGAAGTTCTGACACAGTTTGTTCTAGTAACACCTAAGGTGTATTTTGATAGAATCAGTGTTACAGCGGCGTTACAGTGGTACTGGGAAGATTATTATCTATCCTCTTTTCCACAAATTAAGGCTGCAGCACATAACGAAACTAGATCATGGACAGCTCCTCCAGAGGTAGACTTAGACATCCCAGATGTAAAACTGAGCGCTATCGCAGATCCTTCATCCCCTCTGCTGTAAGAGTGTATAACTGTTCAGTTTAAGCTGTACTGGTATCATCCTGGTACACAATAACACCAATGCAATATTCATGTGTTCTATACTTGTGCATTACTGGGTTCAGATTGTTGTCTGTGTCTCTTACAGTATGCTGCATTGTGCTGGTACCAAGTTTGTTTTTATCTTTTATTTGTGGGTTTTTTAGTGATCTAAGATTACAATACTAGATTACTGCCTATGTGTATATAGATGTATCCTTGTTTTTTTTTTTTATCTTTTTTTATCTTCTTCTAATTACCTTTTGAGTGATGGTGCTGCTGTGATAAGTGAATTTCCCCACTGAGGGATCAATAAAGTCTATTCTATTCTAACATTAAAATGACACAAAGCACGCACAAAGCTGTTAGACGTCGAGCTATCAGAGGTTAAGCTGCATGTTTGTGTTGACTCTGAAAGGGTCTTTAGATAGTAAGGTAAAAGATAAATGAATACATGACATCCAAAAGTGCAGCAAATCTCAAGTTTCATGTCTAATCTAATTTCTCCAGGGCAATTGAAAATTATAATCATAAAATAACTCCTCAGCCTTTCGGTCTTTAGTCAAAGACGAGGTGGAGGTTTTCTCTCTAACGTTCAGATTAATGACAGCTATAGTCAAACTAGTCCAGCAGAGGGAGACATGTAGCCACATAAGCACTCTCCACCGCCATACAGAGTTACATCTGAACTCTTCATTCTTGTTGGACAGAGAAAACTGGCAAACAGAGAGAAAAGAATGAAACCACACATGCAGCAGCATTAGGATTCTCAGCTCAGCTGTTGGTCTAGCTCCATACCACCCTTTTTCCAGTGCAGGCTGTGTATCTCTGTTACAGCCTTCCCAGGTCAGGCCATCCATCAGACACAGGGCCACACATAAATAACCATTCACAGTCACACCTAGGGGAAATCTATAATCACATAGTCATACATGCATTTTTTGGCCTGTGGCCTTTCTCTGAGGTACCTGGAAAAAACTCATGCATGCACAGAGCGCACATGCAAAACCCATGACATGGTCCCAACTGGAACAGATCAGATCTAAAGAGTAGCCTATCCATTCAAATTGAAATCACTTTATCAGAAAGAATAGTCTGAGAAAGAGATCCAACTGGCCTTAATTCAAACATCTTATGTGTGTTTATTTTCGTTAATTTGATTAATCTCTCTGTAAATGGCTTTTGGCTCTTACGTTTTCAGAAACAAGAATTTACATTTTTGTCTTGCAGCTTCACGCAAACTCTCAGACAAACTGATTTTCTTAAGAAAAGGGAATTTTAGAGAGAAAATGTAATGTTACATGGAGAGGCCTGCATGTTCTTAATGCAAGTAGGCTATTGGAGGAGGGGTGCAGTGTTAGACCAGGGGTCAAAGTTCAGCCCACCTACTGCTAGTGAACTAATCCTCCATTTCAGATGGGCTTCATTTTGAAATGGGGAGTCTCTACTCTCGAGTAGGTACGTCTCGTCAGTTCTGTTAGATTGTTCCAGAAATTATGTTTTTAGGATTGCGTTGAAAAAGTAACTTTTATGCATACTTTGTTAAGAATGTAATACTGGTTGATTTATCTGGAAGAGTATCCCTACACTACGTTTAAATAAGCAGTGTTGCCTACATTTATTAGCTGCTCAGTTCCTTTGGAGCAAATCAAGGCTTAGAATGTATGACCAGCAGTTGGGTGTGTGTTCTTTACCTACACCCCCTCACTCACACACATTTGATCTCTTAAATTTCCATTTTGTGCCAAGACAGCCAGGGCGCATCTAAGTCAATCCAAGTCAATCTAAGGTATTTCACTGGGAGCTTTTATCCTAGTTTACATGTATGTTATGAAACCAAACTCTCAAATGAAGTGCGTTCCACTCCAGTACAGTAGGTGGCAACGTGCGCCCTTTCATGTTAGCAATCTTCTGGTTAGTTTGTAGCAACACAAATAGTAAACAAACGCTGGCGGGAGTGAAGCAGATGAAGTTAAAACAGGATATGCACAATGGCTGAAGGACTGGACAACAACAACGCTGCAGCACAGCTTATTTGGTACGTACTGTACTGATTGATGGTGTTACGTGTGTTATTTTGTGGCGATATTATCAGAAGACCGCTTCTGCGGTCTCATCACGTCCAGAAGTTACTGGTATCAGCTCGACTGAGCCGTTCACATGTAGAGGACCTACCTAATTATCTGGGTACTTCTGCTTCAGCTCGATTCGACTTCAGCCAGACACGTTTACATGCATTTTAAAAAATCAAACATCAATCTATTTAAGGCAATAATTCGGTTTTCTGATGTGCATGTAAACGTAGGGCTGGACGATATAAAAAAAAAACTTATCAATAAAAAAATTCATATTGATTGATATCGATAACTATTGAAACCTATATAAAAAATGTCGAAAAAATATTTCAAATGTAGCCCCTGGCCATTTTTGTCATTACTTTATGATAAAACAAGTTGGTTGTGTTACCAGACTTGTTTTTTATCGATTCTCTGCAAATTTAGCAAACCACCATTGTTTGTTTCTTGTCAGACTTGTAAAAATGAAACTATTGCCACACTGGTGAACTACTGTAGCATTTTTTGGGACGATTTTCTCCACCTAACCTTGCTGCAAAATCTTATTTACGTCACATTGCTGTCTGTTTAGGTTTGAGAGGGGAGGGCTTGGTGACAGAGCGTGCCTGAGTCTGTGTTTTGATTGGTTGGGTATGAGTAATGACTCTGTAGTCATTACTGTACTTCATACTGTAGTATGAAGCTACCATAGGGTAAAATGGAAAAAGAAAAGCATTTGGTTGTTTATAAGTGGTCAGACCGTGGCGGTAATGTGGCGCAATCATGTCCTTTTTACAAAAGATTACACGATGGCGGTATAAAGGGGGTATGGGGGCGGTCTCTACACTGCAGCAAACTTCCGTTTATCTTAGGGATGTACCGATCCGATCTTAATATCGGTATCGGTACAGATATAGAAGAAAATTCTAGATCGGGTATCGAAGACTATGGGCCCGATCCATAAGAATTGATCTATTCTATATATTTCTATTTGCTGTGAGTGATGACATCATGCGCTACAGTCCCACGCTGTGCAGAAGCTCACGTTAATTTCAAAATGAAGCGAGCAAAAGGATCGGCAATTTGGAACTTTTGGGCCTCTGTACAAAAGGATGATCCCAGTCTTTTTCATATAGTAACAAATAGTTCATTATGTAATACAGTTTAATACTGTTTTTCCATATAGGATCGATATCAACCGATACTAAACTTCTGATATCGGTGTGAAAAAAGTGGATTGGTGCATCCCTCGTTTATCTTGGACATAACTTTCTTTATATTGTAATCGAAGCCACACTCATTAAGTTTTTTGACAAGCCGCTCCTAAAGGTCTCTGTCCTTCACATTCCCCATGCAGCCTATTGATCTGAGCTTCAGCTCTAACGGAGAGAAGCTCCTGGAGCTCTGCATCGTTCCAGTTTATCATCTCAGCTGGTTCTGTTTATAAAAGGGAAACTTATGCCCGTGTTCACTTTCATTTTCAATATAGTTGCCAGCCGGAGCTTGGCAGTAACTCCCCATGTGATCATAACACCTACCCTCTGTTGCTCCAAGGCATGTGCATTCACAAGTCCGGTGTTGCGGCAATATTACTACCAAGTGTGGCGGCACGAATACCGCAAAATTCCCGCAACACCATGCTGCATTCATATAACACACTGTGGCAGCAATATCAACCTATGCTGATTTGCCAGTGTTATGTTGATATGTGTTCCCCCATCGAGATCTGTTTCAGCTTCAGCCAGCCACGACTTACCCTAACCATAACCACCCAGTATTTATGTTTTGCATATTTATAACATATTAAATTAGTCTGTCTAGCACGACTTTCATGTTTCTTTTATAGTTATGGTTAGGGTAAGGGTTAGGACACCCATTCTTTTGACTGGATGGTTCCAAGTCGCGGCTGGGTGAAGCAGAAACAGATCTCGATGGGGGAACACATATCAACATAACACCGGCATGGTGTGTCTTATAAAAAGTGCCTGTGAAACAAATTCTTTGTCTACAAACCAATGTGAGTAAATGTCTGCTCCAACCACTTTTATTCACACACACACACACACACACACACACACACATACACACACACAAAAAACCAGAGCCAACACCCCTACACACAAACATGACTCGCTGCACGCAGGCAACCAGTTACTGCCGTGAAAGCAGTCACGCGATGGCAGATGAGTCTCCAGAAAGCCCGGAGTGCACGAAGCAGAGCAGTCTGAGCATTCTAGGGTGGTGCAGGTGGAGAGCAGCTGTTGTTTGCTCTTAATGCTGGAACACATGAGAGTAAACATTAACAACATATTCCCATCTAAAGATAAAAAAAATGTCACAAGCCTCAACAACAGCACTGTGACCTTTCCCGCGTCACTGATCACTGTTTCTACGCTTCTCCGGTACTTCTGTTGAACACAAGTGTGTCACGTACATTTCACTCCACTCTGCACCATGGCTTGACACAGACGCACAAGCTCACATCTACATTTATAAAGTGTAAGGTGGGTTTAGGTGGCATGCTACGGCACCTTGAAGTCATGTAGGGCAGGGACGAGACCGGGGCTGGGGGGTCTGGGTCCGTTTGATTGTTTTTTAGGTAGGGGGTTAAAAGCTGGGTATTAGGGTTTCAACACTAAAACAGAGATGAGAAATAAAACCGAGTTGTTTCAAACTCAGACTCATGAGTCAGAAAAAACGGTTAGCTGTTCTAACAACTCATTTAATGACTTTGAAACAGTGAAATGAGCAAAGGGAAATAAAAAATGTGTGAGCTGTCCCCTCTTAAACACAAATGTAATTAATTAATTATTAGTTAAAATATTATTAAAATTAATTATTAAACTTAAAAACGATAATAACAGGACTATGACTTCTCTGTTTCATTTACTAATCAGAACAGATTAAAACTATTTCAAATCCATCCAAAATGAATTTAATTCATTTTTGTAATAAATGGGAAGCACACCGGAGCAAATGACAAGTTTACCGTTCTATATAAAATTATAAAAATTATATATTTCTGCATTACGTATACTGCTGATGGAAAAAATGGGTGTTGAAATTATTTTTGCATGTTAGATTTACACGCTTTATCTTGTTCAATGTGAACCAACAATTTGTCAGAATTTACATTAAAATTTAGGCAAATTATGAAAAACTCCTTAAAAATGATTTTTTAAAATTAACTAGTTTCATGTGAACATTTATAGACAAAATATCAGCCCGCATCTTAAATCCCACAACAGTGTGTTTTTGAAATAATAAAAAAGATATTTTATTTTTACACAAACACTGAAGCTTCCTTTGAAAAGATGTTAATAATCTCAAATTAACAATCACGTCCACAGATTTAAACTTTTTTGGATTTTTGAATAAGAGAATTTTCAGATAAATTAATAAACAACATTTTATCTTGACTGGTCTGACACTTTTTTGCATCACTTTTCTTGGAAATAAACGAGTAGATCAAGACATTAAATTAGTGTTTCAGCTACACTTTTTAAACTGTTATTAAATATCACAGGAATTAACTGTTTCTGATAAGAAAAAAAGATTATTTCAATCAAATCAAATCATATTCCTGCAGCGGCTGATCCAGGACCAGAGAGATAACAGAATGATTTGTATTTTAAACAAGTTCTGCAGAATGAGCCTCTATGGTTCAGGTTTTAACTTTCCTGGAGTTTGTGACTTAACTTCAGCAGCTACAAACACCAAAAACTAAATGTTTTAGTCACCACATCAGAAAACAACGTGCATATTTTACAGAAAAACAGTTAATTCCTTTAACGTTGACACTAATAGTCTCTCCGGATCTCCTCAAAAACAAAATGGGGGAGGAAGAGGGGGACATGAGGACGTAGTTCCTGCGTTGTGCGCACGCATTTGTGGGTGGGTGTGGGTGGGTGTGTGTAAAAGTGACGTCAGTCCAAGCTTTGTTATGATTCTGTGAGAAAAGAGGTGGGGCCAAGAGTAACCAATGAAAATCAGACAGTGAAGGGGCCCGTCTCTTCTCCACACATTTTCAGCCAGTCAGTATCAATGGTGTGTGTGTGTGTGCGTGCGTGTGCATGTGTGTGTGTGTGTGTGTGTGTGTGTATGTGAGGTTTGACCAGCAGAGGGCCAACTGAGTCTCTGCAGCAAGGGCCTTAATAACAGATCATTCAAACAGAGAGAAGATGTTTAAATTGTTCGATTGTACAGAAAAACTCACTAGTGTAAAAATAAATCAAACATCCAAAATGTTCATTTAAACCAAACTTTACCATGATAGTTTTAACAGTTTACTTATATAGCTTTGACACAGGCTTTAATACTATCTGTTGCTGCAGTGTGACGCGTCTGAAATATAATTTAGTTATTTATCAGAAAGTATCTGTGCATCTCAAAACAGCCCAAACTAACCGTGTGTCTGCTAAAGCCTGGCCCTTTCTCCTGATGCTTTGTGTAAACTGCACAAGCTCAACAGCTTAAACTGAGATTTTTTATGAGCACACACATAAAACCCGTTTTTCTTTTTTAAACAAAAACTGTCTGAAAAATGTTTTGGTATTTTTGGTTAACTCGCTCAAACTGTTAAATGAAAAAAAAAGTGAATCCATGATTAGATAATAGAAATAAGCTTTCCCTGGCAAAAAGGTAAATGTTTAAATCAACTTGGACAAACCGAAACTGAAAAAAACATTAGAACTAAAAATGTTCCTTGTTTAGGAAAATAAATCCTTCAGACAAGGTGCTGGTCTGATACAGCAGGTGCTCCAGAGCTGAGGAACGAACAAGCTGGAGTTTCCAACACACCTTAGTTCACACACACACACCTCTCATCAAACTGTCTCCAAGCTTGTCCTTCGTTTTAGAAATAAATGACTGTATGATTTGTTTTTCTGATCAAAAGTAGAATTAAAAGAAATCTGTAGTGCTTTACCTGCCAGGTCAACCAATCGGTAGAGCATATAACGTCCCTCTCTCACTGAAATTCTAAAGAATATGGAGTTGTTTGAAGAAAAGGCGTAACATTTTTACATTGCATTATTATTACCATAATATTACGATGATTATATTATTAATATTATTAATTTGCATTAAACTAAAGCCTGTATTGCCCCAAATCAAAAAATGCAAAAGTGGAATGTATTCATTGCTTTTTTCATGGTGAGGAAGTTAAAGGTGTAAGGCCTAGGTGTTTTTCACTCTTATTCCCAGTGGAACCAACATCTCAGAACTACGCTGAGGCACACAAAGCTAATAACACAAATAAACACAATTAAACGGGAAAATGTCAGAATTTTGCACAAAAAAATAAGCTTCAGAAC
Source organism: Aphyosemion australe (assembly GCA_006937985.1). Lineage (NCBI taxonomy): Eukaryota > Metazoa > Chordata > Actinopteri > Cyprinodontiformes > Nothobranchiidae > Aphyosemion > Aphyosemion australe. The sequence goes on along the minus strand of SSNS01000162.1, from coordinate 453,475 downwards.
TGTCCTCCAGGGCCGTGCAGAGACTTTTGAAGGGCTGGTGCTCAAAGTTAAAAAGGGGCACATATAGAGCAAGATTTTTAAACGGATTCATGATCCAACAAGTTTCAGATTTTTTTTCCCCTGAAAATTCAGATAATATGAGACCATTGGGTTAAAAAAAACACAAAATATTTAATTTTGTGTTATTAATTGAAAGTAATGGTATTTCATTAATAATTGTCTTAGTTTTTAAAGCTGACTTATTTCTAGGGATGTTCTGACCACATGTTTAGCCTGTGATCCGAGTCTAAGCTATTTGATTATCTTCAAATACTGAGTCCTGTTCCGATACTTGCATCAAAATAAGAAGAAAAATGGAGAACACATCCAAGTTGTCCTTTAAGTTTCTTAAATGATTTTTTTTTCTGTTATTTTGTTAATTTGTCCTTAAAAAAATCACTCATCCAGGATGGATCAGTATGCAACCACAGAAGTTATCCAATGTGATAAACCCTATCTTGGCTGAGATCTTTTTCCTGTCAGTAAGAAATTTCTGTTTTTTTAACGCATCTTTCAGTGTTCGAATGGCTCCGTTTTATTATCTGAGCTGCTGCAGTGAACTTGGAGCATTGAGCTGTTTTTAGTGTCAAGGTTTTAGTCTAAATCCGTCCTTTACCAGTTATTTTTAGTTGTTTTCAAGCAAACAGGATGAAAAAATTAGGCAATTGTAGGCAGACGTGATCTCAGTCTGAATTTACAATAAACTTGAGAGCTCTGCTACCAACCTAACAACAACAACATCCTTTACAGAATATCAGTCTGAATAACAACAACCCACATTTATCAAAAGTCTAGTATCACATCATTTATCATTAGAGCCTCCACCTTCTCTCCTTATGAGTCCCCACACACACACACACACACACACACACGCTTCATGGTGCTGATTCAGAATACGTCCTTCATTATTTATTTTTAGTGTTATAATAATAAAGTAATAGATAATAACAAAAACATAATAAAGTAACGTATGTTTTGTGCAATACCGGATTCACATTGTTGTCTGCAGTCTCTTACAGTATGCTGCATAATGTTGGTACCAAGTTTGTTTTAATCTTTTATTTGTTTTTTTTAGTGATCTAAGATTACAATACTAGATTACTGCCTATGTGTATATACATGTATCCTTGTTTTTTGTTTGTTTGTTTTTTTATCTTCTTCTAATTACCTTTTGAGTGATGGTGCTGTTGTGACAAGTGAATTTCCCCACTGTGGGATCAATAAAGTCTATTCTATGTATTTATGCTAACATTCACTTTGACCATCCTTTTGGTGCGAGGCAGAACATTTCTTGTTATGTTCTTCCTGTGTTCGTTTTTCATCTCCATTGGATTTTCTTGTTTTAACACAGTATAATGATGTTACATTTACCTTTAATTACTGACGGTTTCGGCGACTACTGTCGCCATCTTCAGAGTCACGCCGACTTGACGGCGTCACTTCCGCTGTTTATTTGCAGGCAGTAAGGGGCGTTGCCGCCCCCTACTGCCTGCGCCTTCCTGGTCGATCACCACGTCCCATGAATGATCCAGCGTGTACACTCCTTCATCCCTATTCATGGTCCTGGGTCCACGTCTCCTTATCTCGATCGCTTCCTTTATCCATCGTCTGTATTTTTGTTGTTCTGTTGTTATGATCTGTGTGCTGTCCCAGTCCATTATATGGTTTTCTCTTGTACAGTGGTCTGTTATGGCTGATTTCCTTATTGTGTTTTCTGCTTCCTCTTTGGCTGCTCTGGTGTGCCTTCGGCTTGTTTCTTTTTCACATTCCTTTTTGTGTTCCATTTTGCGTGTGTTGAGTTGTCGTCCTGTCTCTCCTATGTATGTTTTATTGCAGAGTTTGCATGGAATTTCGTAAACCACTCCACATTTTTGTTCCTGTGTTATTGCGTCTTTTGGATGTACTAGTCCTTTTTTGACGGTCATGTATGGTTTTATTGGAGTGTTTATGTTATGTTTTGACATTACATATCTTATTTTTTCTGTTATTCCTCTAATGTATGGTAGGGTTATCGCTGGTTTTGGTTCTGTTCAAACAGCGGAAGTGACGCCGTCAAGTCGGCGTGACTCTGAAGATGGCGACAGTAGTCGCCGAAACCGTCAGTAATTAAAGGTAAATGTAACATCATTATACTGTGTTAAAACAAGAAAATCCAATGGAGAGGCAGAACATTTATTAAATGATTAAACTACAGAATCATTCTGTTGCTGTGAAATCAGTATTTATTTTTTATTATTTTCAGGTCATTGTTCCCTTGGTGATCTGGTTATCACCCAGTTCTGGTTCACCTTTTTAATCAACTTCACCAATTTTACATTTATTTTTAGAATTTATATTCAATAAAATAAAGTTCTCCCAAATATTTAGAAATATTTAAGTGTCTATTTGGCAATAAGCCTTTCAAAACATGTGTTGAGATTTTAACAGTTATAATAATAAAAAATATATTTTATTTCTTGTTGTTTTTTAATAAAACTCAGAAAATGTCCGATAAAACATTTAGATAATAGAAACATAAAACTTCCAATGCATTTGTTTACAAAAAAGTTCCTCTGACTAACTTACATTTTCACTTCTGAAGAAGTCTATCATGTCCACTTTTCTGTCTTAGACATGCTACTGCCTGACTCTGCTCCTACTTAATAAACACACGCACACTAATCAAATGTTAATTTGAAATAAAGCTCTGATATTAAAATCCGTCCTGCTAGCGTGTTGCAGCCAGAATTAAAATTTACAGGCAGATGAACGCGGACTCCTGAGAGCTGTTCTACGAAGCAAGCTCAGAAAATTGAGGCTTTTTAGAAAAATCCTCACTTGAAATAGTCTACGTGGTGACTCCAGGCTTAGTCGGTTCCATGAACGATGCTCAGGTAGATTCAATCCTCACTAATTCAAGCGACGAGTGAAGCTCACGCGCGTCCATAGGCAGACCCTGTTAATTGATGCCAGATAAATGAAAATGGAAGGAAAAGAGCAGCGTTCTTAAGGTTAGGACAAAGGGCCAAGGGGTGTCTACTTAGTAAGGCATTACATAATATGATTAACTAGTTGTTAATACTTTATTTAATAGTTTATTAATGCTTAATAATGCACTAAGTAACATTAATAAAGGGATCTTTATTGTAAATCGTTCTCAATTTATTCATTCATGCCTATGAGGACTATAAAGATATCAGAACTAAAATAGAGACCACCGGCTGCTTGATTAAAGCCGTGTAGCTGGCGCCATTTAGTTAGAATGCTCAGCCTTTACGTGTTTCCATGACACTGCCGGAAGTCCGCATCAGCTCTGTTTCTCCATATATTTTTTACATGTGTTTTTATCATTTATGAATCGTTTCCATGTTCAGTTCCAGAGTCTGGATTAGGGATGGGCAATAAATTGAAAATTTATCGTTATCGAAATCTCTGATTCTTATCGATATAATTTTTCCCAGGTCAATAAATTTGGTAATAAAAAAATGATAAGATGTGTGTAGGTTGGCGACGTTCGTGTCCCTTTAAAAAACTACCACCTCGAGTCACATGACAGCGTGACTCAACGTAATACACATGACAGCCCCATCTAGTGGACAACTTTTGTTTTTGCGCACACATGTAGTTATCGTCCATTTATCGTTATTGAGGTTAACTCCTCAATATACCGTGATATTGATTTTAGGCCATATCGCCCAGCCCTAGTCTGGATGTTTAGAGACTGGAGGACTTTGTTTTTGCTGAGCAGCTGTGAGTTTTAAGAAGATACATGACCCTAAAGTTAATGCTGTAAACCGTTTGTCAAACACAAATTCATGAACTCTTATTACACACTAGGGCTGCACAATATATCAAAAATTTATCGTTATCGCAATATCAGCATGCGCAATAGGCATATCGCAAAGGACAGAAAAATTTCGCAATTAATGGTCATCTCAGGTTTTTGCTACACATGATGCATTTTGTCAATCAAATGGAAGCATGAAGTTTTTGACAAATCAAATAGAGCCCTTCACCCATTTGGCCAATCGGTTGGGTTCTTATAGGTTAGCCTTGGTGCCTAGGTGGACGGCACTTCATTTGGATGGCTAGCAAACACCTGAGTTAGCTAGAGAGCGTCGCAATGACTGAGGGTAAGACGTGTGCGGAAAATGTTAGCAAGAAAGAACTCATAATTCAAACAACATGACTATTATTTCTAAGTACTTGTGTTCAACAAACACAAGTACTTTGCAAGACATGCCAAACACCCGTGGCAACCATGAGGGGAAACACGACAAATCTCCGTTGTCACCTCCAACGTAACCATAAAGATCACAAGTACTTTGCAAGAAATGTAATGTGAACTTGCATGATTTCATTTTGTTACTGTATTAATACTAATGATAGAGGATGGAGTGGTGTATCTAAAGTATATATACAAAAACTGCAGATTTAAGTATTTGTTCATTTATCGCAAGTAATATCGATATCGCAATATTAAGCACTGTTATCGCATATCGCAGGTTTTCCTAATATCGTGCAGCCCTATTACACACCAAGGAAAAAGATCACTTATGTCATTTAAAATGAATATTCATGTGTTTGCCATAATGTTGAATATATTCCGTTTATCTTTTTGTTAAAATATCTCTTGTTCATTCTTCTGCTGTGATAGAACTTAAAATTTTTATTTTCAGTTTTCACTGTGTTCTGCGATATGAGGAATTAAGAAAACCTAATCATCAGTAAGAAGCATTGACCCTTTGTGACCAGAGTACAAGCTGTTAACATTTATACTCACATCAATAAAGTATTTCCTTTTACATATGTATGATGTTACCAGTTTATGGTACTTTAAGGCTATTTTACATATTCATAGAGGACAGCATGTTCAATATATGGGTCCATCCCAGACAAAAGCCGATTTCTAATTATACTTAATAATGCTGACATCAGTGGAATGAAATGGTCCTGGCAGCAAGTGAAGATTAAATACAAAAAACGATGAGACGTAAATCCAATTAGAACTCAATTTGGGGAAATTAAGCCGGGACTTTCAGATTGAGCCTGGGTTTTGGGATTAGTTTGCATCATGGAACGGCCCTCTGGTCGACAAGCAAAACACCAGTATCAGCTCCATGCGCTGTTTTACTGCGAGTTGGAGTGACAGCAGGGACGGCCAACCACACATTAGCATGACGCGGCAGAGCCGGTCCATGAGCTTAGGGAAACAGGAAAATGGGCTTCAGCTTGAGGTGGCTGTCTTCTGCATGGTCCTACTGCCTGACCTGTATTAATGTATTACAGATTTGGATGGTAGAAACTGACGGAAGACAGGAAAAAGGGCTCTTTGGGCACTTGGGACAAAAGGGGCAGGTGCTCAAGCACCCTCCGCCCCCCTCTGCACATGCCTGCTTTCGGGATCTCCTCAAAACCACGGCTGCTGCGGCCTCGCTCCTAAGTGAGCCAGTGCAGTGGCAGGGATACACACACCCTGACACACACACACACACATGGAGGAGGGGGCTATGACACAGGCTGGGGGAGGGGTTTCCTCCCTTTGCAGCTCACATATGCCTGTCCAAGCATGGAGAGGGGTGTGTCTGCATGTGCAAGTTCCACTCACATATCTGCATGTCAGACATGTGACCAGCGGGCAGGCACAGCCTCCATTTTAACTCTTAAATCTTAGTCAGAGAGGCGGTATGCACAAGAGGATCATGGGAGAAAGGCAGCCAACAGCTACACATTATGGCTGCTAGAGAGATGGGCTGGGATCACACAAGTCTTTATGTTCAACTCTGTTGTGTTGAATAGCTGAATGTCTGAATTATGGTCAGAATAGCAAACCCATACTCAGACCGACATGGTCTCTCACGAGTTAAACACCAATGTGCACAAACGTGTGTCAACATTTTACAACACAATAAAACAATGTGCAGGTAAAACGAGAGAACTCATAAATTCTTTGTCAAATGATTCAGATATATTGAAACGGAGATATGAGAAGGCACACAGTTTAAAACAAGCCTTCTGAATGTGACCAGTCATGTACGTTTCCCCCTTCTACATTCACCTAAAACGAGGCGTGTTGGTTTATAAACACTCGGTGTTTTTACATGGGCATCTGAGTCAACTTATGGCAATAGTCAAGGAAAAACTGGTAGCCATAATCCTAGCTTACATGTCCGTTAGAAAACCAAATAATTCAGCAAAGTGCGTTCCACTCCACTTCACTAGATGGCGACATGCGCCCTTTTGTGTCGGCATTCTTCCGATTACCCTATAGCACCACAAATAGTAAGCAAATGCTGGCGGGAGTGAAGCAGACCGATAAGTGTTTTTCTCCCCAGAAGAAGCTACACTGGTGTTCTGCTGAGCTGTGATAGCTTCCTAGAGCGGGCCATCGGCTGGCACACTGCTGCCAACCACTGAACATTCTGCTCTGTCTTTTCAAACCCCCAGTGAGTCGTGGCAGATGGCTGCTCACACTAAGGCTACGTTCACACTGCAGGTCTTGATGCTCAATTCCGATTTTTTGAGTAAATCCGATTTTATTTTGTGGCTGTTCACATTATAACTGAAATGCGACATCAAACACCCTCCAGTGTGAACGTTTCACGGCCCCAAAGCGACCCGCATGCACAGAACACAAGAAGTCACAGTCAGAACCAGGAGAGGTGGAGTTGTGATGTGAAAGCCTTCACTGACAGTTCAGACACAATTTCAGGATCACACCTGAGTGTCTCGTTTTGGGGTGGAAACTATTTTAAAAACTATAAACTATTTTACTCCTTATTCCCACCGTCTTCCTGAGTTAGTAGCCTATTCCCTGAAAATGTTTCGGTATTAAGTTCATTCACGGAACCCCCCCGCCCTGCCACGGAGACCGAGACCGGAGAGACGCTTCGCTCCAGCAGCATCTCCCGCTTTCATGCTTTCTTGTATTTTTAATTCCAAAACTTGACAGGATGTCCCACAGACCCCTGAATCCCTCTGTCAGCGCTGCTCTTCAGCGCTCCTCCTCAGGAAAGTCCTGACACGACGCTTACCTCCGCTGAGCAGTGACGTAGGAGGTGGATTTAATGCAACATGACCGTTCAGACTGCAGCCGCTTTCAAAAAATGCGCAAATCAGATGTGTGCTGTTCAGACTTTCACAAAAAAATCAGATAAGGGTCACAGGCGGATTTGATGCGCTTTTGCCTGCATTGTCAACATAGCCTAAGCCAGGGTCTGTTAGAGGTTTCTTCTTATTAAAGGGGAGTTTTCCTCTCCACTGTCGCTACATGCTTGCTTAGGATGAGGATTGCTGTAAAGTCTCTGACACAAGTTACAAGTTCTTAGCAGAGTGATGGGATAGGGTTACTGGTTCAATCCCAATCCCTGCAACATCTGAAACCTCTCTGATAGCAGGATTAAAGTGACTGTACCAAACTATGTTTTCAGTCCTAATTATAAATATGTATCAGTGTGTGGAATGGCATTTAGAGAAATGTAGAATAAATTTTTTTCAACACAAAAAAAGGTTTTGGGGCTCTTCGAGAATGAACAAACCTCAAAGAAAATCAAAGGAGGAAAAGAAACAAATGGGGTCAAACAGCCAAACTGCTGGGAGAACTTACTTATACAAGTCAGTGGAAACACAGAAACCACAGTTCTATATGTGAAACTCCTCCCAGCCAATCAGAGCTCAGCATGAAACAACTTGTAGCCAATGAGAAGCACAGCTGCTCTTTAGGTCTCTCTCTCTCTACAGCAGAAAAAAACTGTCTCTCTCACTCACACACACACACACACACACACACACGTTTTTTATAATAATATGATTAATCTTCAAACCCAGAACAGACTGACTTATTCATATTATATTAAAGGACCAAAGACCAAGACCTTGCTAGTAGAAAGCATTTTTTACTCTGGTTCCAAGCATGTGAGCTGCACTTTCACATTACTTTTGTCTGATTGTTGCAGGCTTTTTGAGAAGCTGAATAAAAACATGATTATTTCTATTTTACTTTTACCAGCTGGCAGGACGGCAGAAGCCCTGGAAGAGAAAATGTAGAAAATATGATCAGCCGGCCACCTCTCCTGATATCAGAGACCGTATTAACAGTAAGAAATGTACCTGTGATACACAAGATGAACAACCACACAGCTATTAATTCTGATGCTAATCTCAGAAAATGTTCAGTTGTTTTGATTCATGTTCTGTTGATTTTGTACATATTTCTTATGTTTCATTATAAAGTACAAACTACAAATCAGCATCAAACTATTTAAAAGAAAAACATACAAATTCATGTTCAGATGACTATTAGTGAAATGTTTATGAAATGATTATTTGTGTGATTTATCTCATTGAATTTAATGTGCATAGTGCACAGGGACAGTCAAAAGCCAGCGATAAAGTTGGAAATGAATTTAAAATAAAATTATAAGCAGAAAATATTCAGTCTGTAATATATAGCCACCAAACACTCAAAAATAAACTCAGGTATTATGTTAAATATATAGTAAAGGTGTAGAATGTTTTAGTTTATCTTGAAATAATTTAAGTGTCCAAGAGATAAAAGTTTTAAAAGGAGAAATGTAAGATATTTTATTGGGTGGGCCTTGGAGTAAAATGGGTGGGGCCAGGCTGACCCAAGGCTCCGCCCCCAGTTATCTTTGATGGGCCTTGTGCACTTTGTTTTTATCTTTCCTTCATTCAGAGGAACAAATGACACACATTTTTAAACTGGCAGTTAACATCTGCATGTCAATAATTAACAAGATACATTTAAAGTCACAAATGTTAATCTTTTATAGAAAAGTTTAGTATAAATTGTCACATTCACTCTCTCACACACTCATCCATAGGCATCAATTTAGCCGGGGACATGCCTCCACCAATATTTTCAGCTGAGGGTTTGTTTAAAAACCCAATGAGTTATTTCAGCCCGTGTCCATGTAAATAGAGATTTGGGATTTCCGATCAATCAAGATTTTAATTGATTTGGGGAAATTTGGCGCACGTAAACGTAGCTAGTGTCTAATGCCACACGTAAGGAGGAAGTAACACTATGAACTTGACCAGTTCATTTGTGAACTTGTATGTGCACAAAAACATTTTGTCTTTAGGTCTGGAGGGTTGGGGATCATGATCCTTTCACCACTAAAGGAAACTTAAACAATTCACTCAACATTAATACTCCCACCAATCTGGAATAGCAACAGTTAAATTTGTTTTTCAGACTACATTATAAAATTGTAATTAATAAAAACTATAATTCTAGCAAAATTACACAATTTATTAATTTAAATGAAATGTAAATTATTGTTGGTCACAATATAAAACTGACTTGATAAAAAAGTCTCGGCATTAGATGAGTAGTGGCTTTGTAGATCTTGAACATGTATATGGTCAGAGTCAGAGTGGCAACAACCCTGGACCTCCTCTTCGAAGTGTTTGAAAATCCCCTTTACGTAAATGTTGTCAGAAAATACCCACAACACTTTAAAAATATTTATTATTTCATTATTTCTTCTGATAAAATGAAGAAAAAATTAGGTATGAGGAAAAAGTGTTCCACAAAATAAATACAGAAGTCAAATACGGCAAAATTATATTTTACAGGCATAACCGTCAGGGCAGCTAGAGGGGCAAGGCACTGCAGAAGAGCATTTGCACTCTGTAGATCTGCTCCTGGTTGAAAGCTTTCATTGAAGAAATTTCACATAGTATGAAGAGCAATGGGCTGACCAAAGAACAGGACACACACACACACACACAGAAAATGTGACTCTTTTGTAAATGAAATAGAACTAAACACAGTTGTGAGGCTGTGAGCTACTTGATGCTACCGCCATGATTGAAACGTGCTCTCAAACACAACACCATCCCCCCACCACACACACCCGACTCCTGGGCCCCAACCGTCAGACTCCTATACCATCTTTGTCTTTGTTTCCTGACAAAACACACACACACACACACATATACACACACACCTCACCCTAAAAGAAAGTGCTCCTGGTTTATCGTGCTAGCACCCAGATGTGTGTTTACAGTTTATTGTCTGTAAGCAGACCGATGTCCAGAAAGAGAAAGAAAGGACAGATGGTTTTTTGACCAGAAACACGAAACAATCACAAATGGGTGGAGGAGGGGAGCTCTTCTTAAAGGGACAGACCTCATGGTCCAGGAGCGGCTGTGGCTCTGTGGGTGAGCAGCCACCTGCCAATCAGAAGATCAGTGGTTTGATCCCAGCCTCAAACAAGAAGAGCAAGAAGCTGAAGCCAATGTAGCCCCAGCCACAAGTGGCTGCAACCAGTGTTTTTAATCTAACTACCCCCGTAAAGAAAAGAAAAGCAGGATGCTTTTAGCATTGATTTCAAACAAATCACAGTTAATCAATTAATGTGAAAAAATGAGGAGCTTCTCGGCAGGTAATCAAGAACAAACAGGCTGTTTGCGTTCAGCAGAGCTTTAGAGCACCTGACTGAGATGAGTGTGAAAGAAACTTAATTCTTAATATGTTCGAGCTCTCAGTGCTCTTGTTTTGGATTAACAAATGCCTCCACTTTGCTCTTGGACATTAGATGCATCTGAAAGAAAAAAGAAGACATGAATGGAGCCCACATAGCCTCATTCCAACTCAGCTATCAGCCAAAACTGTGAGTCGGAGACGATCCAGATCCATCTTCCAGCCTCTTACTCTGTGTGCTTCCCTTTCTATTGCTCAGTGTCGGCACTTTGTAGAAAGCACTGGAGTGGTGCAGAGAACATGGCAGCAAGCCAAAAGGAACAAGGAGGAGTACAAGAGAAGGAGAAATGAACATACTGTACCAGAGAGAGAGAGACAAAAACTAGCGAGAATCAAAGAGCACAGAGAGAGACATTAGAGCATGCGTGTGGGGGAGGACCCACTAAATCCTCTACTCACAGCACAGAATGACCACAGATGCTGCCAACAGATGATTGGTCGCACCCACCTCAGTTCCTCCACCCACTGAACCCACCCCCTTCTGCTGGCCAGCCACCGAACGGAAGGAGAACCACGTATAGCTCCCTCTTGAAGCCCTATTCTGACTCTCTGCACGCTACACACAGTTCTTTTCATGCACAATAAAGATGCATTTTAACATGCACACGTTGTGCAAGACAATGAGAGACAGCCTTTTACAATACAATATGGTAAACAGTGATAGTGTAATGCCAGGATTGTCAGTTCTAGTTAGCAAATTACCAAACATGAAGGAATAATAGTAACACTGACAGTAGAGTCATTAGGGACTCATGACTGGTCAACAACCACCACACTAGTCTTCACTGACATAAACCATGCTGCATTTGGAAATGAAACAATAAATCAACCAAGAAGGATAAATCCATCTTTATAACACGCAAATACGTATGAAAACGTTGGCGTGATTGATGGGAGAATGTGGGAAATCTCCAACAGCAAATGTTTTTAGGATAACTAAATGAATTTAACATGATGTAAAGTTTGCTGCTGCTTAAAAAACAAAATCAAAAAATGTCTATTTCCTTTATGTTTCTAACTGACACAAGGAATAAATCCAACAGGTAAAAATATTGACATATAACCGTTTCCTAGAATAAGCATCCATTTTCATCAGCTAGTAAACGCTGCATTTGAGGGTGGAGTAAAGGAACAATTCCAGAAATATTCCAATGACACGTTGAGCCTTAGAGAAGTTTTAGCTAAGACGTCACATAACCCTGTTATTGTATTTGCAGCTAAAACAAGAGCAGCCTAACTCACGACTCTACTAACCAAATGAATCCAAACTAGTAAAGAAAATTTGTTGGTTATTTTAAATATTCTTTCTCCTGTCAACTGCCTCAACAAAAACATCTGAATGACTGTAGATGTAATATGTTAATTTAGCAACTCTATAAAATATAAAGTAGAGGCACGCTGCAAAAACTGATTTTCAAAAAAATAAAAAAGCCTCCTTTTTAGACATTTTTTCTTATTTTTAGTCTAAAAAGGAAATAAATATCTTACCTTGAAAAATAGCATTACCTAAAATAAGGTAAATATTCTTAAATGTCGTCCAAATTTTCTTGTTTCGAGAAAAACATTTGCCAATGAGGTGAGCAAAACCATGGCTAGAATTCTTAAAACAGAAGAACCTAATGATAGATGTATTAGCTTCACATTAACATCTGGAACTACATACGTCATTACCATAACATCTGCCTCACATGCCTGCAAATTACACCGCTATTACTGTAACGTCTGACCTCTGTAGGTTGCTGTGGATTATGATTTCAAGTTATTACATTTTTTTAAAAATAAATACAATAAATATACATTATTATTATTATTAGCAGTTATCACTCCAATGAGCATAGTTTGAACTGGCCCTCCTGCATCTGCATTCTGATTTTTTAAAAACAAGCAGCTATTTTTAGGCTTCAGACAAAAAATAGCAACCCCAGATATCTCTGATTTAACAATACAAACATGCTAAATAATTCAGGGCATAAAGAAAATCGCTTCAGCTCACTTCAACGTTTTTCAGTTTTATTTTGATTTCTGGAATTCATCTAAAGACCCCCTGTGTAGCTCTGGTGAGCCACAGTTGGGTCCCAACCCCAACTTTGGGAACCACTGGTCTGACCAACCTGTGTAAATTTCACACAGTCCCTATGCTCAGAAAAATATAATGAATTCCCGAGTACTAGGTACAAATGGAACGCACCATTAATACAGGGGAAGCATCAAGAATTGCGCAGGTTTTTTTGCATATTAAATTGGGCTGATTGTTGCACTTTATGACCCAAATCATATAAGTTTTTTTCTTTGGGCAAAAAATGAATTCACAAAAATTGAAAAGTGGCTTAATTTATTTATTTTGCACTATAAGGCACATCCTTTGATACTTGCCTGGTTCCTTTATCTCCGATTGTTTAATAATTCCTCTTTAAAATTGAAACAGCAAATGTTTCCTCGCATTTTTAATAATAAACTGTAGGAGTAAAGCTGCAGCTGGGTTCGAGTGTGGACGGGTAGCAACAATTGGAAAATGCCATTATTCTGAGAGTAGTAAGTCTCTGCAACACACTGAAAAAGAAAACTGAACTAGTTGAGTTTTGGAGCTGCGAACTTAGTTAAAAAAATTATTTATGAACTATGAGTTGTACTAGTTCATTTTAAAATGTGCAAACGAACTTTGAACTAATTCACATATAAAACAAACTTTCCGAACACTGTTGGAAACATCTGTAAATGCTGAAAGAAGGCAAACCTGCTCAAGTCCTTGACAGACAATCATTTATTTAGCGGTAATGTTGTTCGATTCGACAAACTTTAAGCTCTAACCACTGCGAGATGTTGAAGCAACAATTGTACACTGTTCCCGCGGCGTGTAAACAGTTGGCATGCTGTCTACGTGACTGTGATTGGTCAAATGACGATGCGTGACACGCTATTAAAAAGATACTTTATAAACAAGATGGAGTCACCTCCTTCCCCTGAAAATTGATTCCTATAAAGACCGACTGAACCACCCCCACAAATTCAGGTGACTGCCATATTAGGCTTTCAAAACTGTGATTTTAACAGAAAAGCAACAAGTTTGCAGGTATATAAATGATCAGAATGGAGATGCCAGCAGGTGGAGAAGTAGAATGAAACATGCTTATGGAAGTGATAAATACTACATTTAAGATAAGATAATCCTTTATTAGTCCCACAAGTGGGAAATTTGCATCGTCACGGCAGCAAAAGTTAAAAACAATAGAATAAAAAACTATACCAACAAGCAGTACACTGTAGCACACTGATTCAAGCATGTAGTCATCTAAAAAAATTAAATAACTGCTTAAAACATAAGTGACTGTGACAGAGATCAGACATTATAGTGATGCAGGCATAATTTACAGGCATGTGTGGCAGAAGTTATGGAGGCTATATAGAGTTTAATTCCTAAATGTTTTTGGATTCTGAAGATGCTAGCAATGGGTCTACTGCATCGCTGCAGTCTTTTGTCAGCAGTATGTATAAATCCCATTGAAAATTCAGACATTCACACAGTGAAGGTTTAGTTGCACCTTCTCCTTAGTTTGGTTAGCTTCATGACAGCTTCCACTTGCCATATTAGGCTTAGAACTGTCACCTTCCACTCGCTATTTCCACTCACTATACTCTGTCACCTTCCATTCACCATACAGCTCCAACGCTTCAATCAGGGAATTAAACCCTCATTCTTTTAGGAAGAGAGCTACCCCTCCCCCTAGCCACCATCTCCTCGAGCACACACACACACACACACACACACCTCCATTCACAATCTTTTTCACAAGCAACACAATCTGAGGAACTGAAATTAGTTAATGCTAATTTATTTGACACATAATTTGCCATCGACCCAGCAGCCAGACTTACGCGGTTTTATAAAACTCTCTCGAGATCTGAGCGTCGAGTTTCTGGTTGTCATGTTGCTGAATCATTAGCTTGTCAAAAATACAATGTTTCAACGAACCTGTGTGCTTAAACGTGGTAAACAAATATAATTATCAGAAGTAATTTAGTGAAAACGCGATGAAAGTTCCTGGCGAAGTGGCAACAGCCATTTTAAGAGCCTACGGAACCGCTAGATGCAAGTCTGGCGCAAACCACAGAACACAGGAGTTGTGCTGTGTGGGTTTAGGCTGCGCCATTTTGCTCTGACGTGTCTTCTGTAAGCGGAGGCCCCTCTTCTCTTTCCACCTTCAAACATCATGGCTGTAGGAGATTATTGTTATTATTAAAACCCGCTGCTTCCCTCCACAAAGGCTTCAGGACCTGGACATTACCAGTACCACTGTAACCACGCAGTTGGGTTTTTATTATCAACAGAACCCCTAACATGGGACACAATTCGCGTCCATTCGGACCCAGAGTGTAAATGGCAGCGCTGTTCTCTGCGCTCATCTCGTATATGTGCCAAAGGTTACAGGCACGGATGATGAGCTAGAGCGAATTCCACGATGCTGCTAAAAGCCGCAAAAATAAGCGCCAGTCTGCTCCTAAACAGCTACTATTAAAACCACCTCTACACACTGGACGATAAAAAACAACGGCAGCAAATAAATTACTACTAAAAATAGTTATAAAACAGAAGTATAAGAGTAACTATTATTTTTAAAAAATCAACACAATTATTTTCTAAATGTAATTAATTTTGTAACTCAAATAAGAACTTATAAACAACCATTGTCCAACCTGAAACCATCTGGTAACACTACAAGTGTACGATCAGATCCATCTATTCTAATCAGCTGTATATATAATATAATAATAATAATATTAAGAATAATAATAACAACTGTTGGGAGGGACATAACCCCTGCTGTGTCCAGGCTGCAGACAGGGCCTGTGGTAAAACGTCTTGTCCTTGTCCTGAGGTGTCCACCCAGCCTGCCAGCCCAGCCGACACTCGTGTTATGTAGCAGATAATGAAATAAGCTGTAAGGTAAATGCTGACAACACCAACCTAAACACAACACCACCAGCGTGCTCCGCGGGGCTTTATGTTAGAACCGGACCAGACTGGTCCCCTCCTCTTCCAGGAGGGTTTGAGCAGGAAAACCACAAAGGAAGATGAAGAGAGGGGCTAAAGAGGAGAAGCCTTTAAGGAGTTTCAGTTTCTACCTTTGTTTCTTGGGCACAGAGTGTTCAACCTCAATACGTTTCCCGTGAAGCTCCACTTTACCTGAGAGAAACGGAAACAAACGAGGGTCAGTGGAGTGCATCGCGTGGCTACATGCTAACCGTTTACTAGCTCTGTGTGTGTGTGTGTGTGTGTGTGTGTGTGTGTGTGTGTGTGTGTGTGTGTGTGTGTGTGTGTGTGTGTGTGTGTGTGTGTGTGTGTGTGTGTGTGTGTGTGTGTGTGTATTTAATCTAAACTTAACAGAACATCATTCCAACTGAACTCAGCAGCGACAACAACCTAGCTAAAACTAAAACACAAAAGGCTCTGACCTCTGGATGAGTGGCGCGTGAGCTCCGGTTTATCGGGAGAAGATACTAAACTCATTTAATCTGTGGGATTACAACCGAAATGTGTACGGTAGGGATGAGATAAAACTATGTGTGTGTGTGTGTGTGTGAGGGGTTTGTGTAGAGCAGAGGGCTCCAGCTCCGTGAGGGTGAATTCTGGTTATGAAATGTTATGTGTGTGTGGTGGTGGGGGGCTCGGGGGTCCCACCGGCACCGCGTGTGTGTGTTGGTCCTAAACACCTCGCCTTAATTAATCACTGTTGGTGAAATAAATATATTTGAATCCCGCGAAAGCATTTTACCGGGAGGGGGGGACTCCGGGTCTACACACCCGTACCGAGAGCTCCCGAAGCCTCCGGAACTTGAAGGAGACTTTCAGCGATCAAACTTACCGGAGAAGGTCTCGATGGCCTTCATAGCCCAGTGGTCATCGGGACAGTCCACGAAGGCGTAGCCGCTCTTCATCAGGAACGGTCCGGTGTACGGGATCTGGTGCTCCTCAAAGGTTCTCACCAGGTCCTCGGCGGTTACGCTGTCGCCGAGGTTCCCGATGTAGAGCTTGTGCATGGTGAAGAATTACGACCGGGGTCAAAAATAAAGACAGAAAAAGAAAAGGTCCAAGAATACCTCAAATTTAAATCAACCAAAAGAGTTCCGCAGAGAGCCGAAAACATGCAACAGGGCGATAAAGGAGGACCAAGAGTAGCCTACAAAACTAAAGTTGTAAAAAACACAGAAGAGATCGGGAGTGAAATGAAAAAATGGAAACGCTGAATCTTTGTGTCAGTCCAGATGAATGAGTGGAGCAAAGAAAAACCCAATCCGCGGCGGTGTGGGGGGAGCGGGCTGTACTGGGAGGACTGGTGGGAGACTGGACCGGATCAGGAGATTTCTCCCTTCTCTGTTTCAGCGCGGTGCCGGCGGGGAGGTGACACCGCCCCTCCACCGGCTCATATTTACGTTTCTGTTTTTTTACTCCAAACCACGTGGTGCGTTTGGAGTAGACAGGAGCGGGAGGGGGCGTGTCCTCTCGTGTCCAGGTTCGTCTTTTATCTCAGCTGTTTGGTACCGGAGCCCGCGAGTCGGGCTCGGTTCGGTTTTCTGTCGTTTTTATTGAAGCTTTGGCTGTCACGTTCCTGGACGCGCGCGCGCGGTGGACAGGCGTGTTACACAATAATAACAATAATAATAAACACCGGTTTGCTCCATAATCCCACATCCTCTTAACCTGCTTTATTGGTGGTTGGTTCTGACTGGCCCTTCTACTCGTGACGTAGCCACATTTAGAACATGTGGTGAAAATCCACGCTAGTGTTTGTGTAAGTGGCGCAGTCAGTGCAGCGGTGCCGCAAACCCCAACTTCCCCAGAATGGAGGCGTGGAGGCAGGCTCGAAGGCCTCGCCCTGAGCCTCCAGCTCGTGTTCTGGTGTGAGTTTGGGTCCGGGTCGCAGCAGATGCAGTCGGTGACACGGTGGACGTTAGATCCGCAACACTCACGGCGTAGCGCGCGGAGACAAAATGGCTGCTACGCACAAGATGGATCCAAAACCCCAAGATGGCGTCAGTGGAGCGTGTTGTGCCTGTCTTTGTGGTTATACTAGTTCTGTAGACAAGCACTGAGACACCGCTAACCTGCTGGTTGGGTGAGCTGGTTCAGCCTAACCTGCTGACTGAGTAGAACTAGTTTCTCTAAACAGGTTAGTAATGAAATCGGATTGAATAGAAATGACGTCATAAGTATATTTATAACAAAGAAGCTCAAGCATGGCGGCAGATATGTTTTATCTAACCAACCCATGTCAGCAGCCACGTCTCTGTTCATTCTAGTAGCTTCTGTGTACACCTCCTGGTTTATTTCCATAGATGACCCCTACACACACACACACACACACACACGTTCTTCTGAAGCAGGCTCGGGTCAAAGGTTAGCTTCCTGCAGGGCTACTTTTTGTGTGAAACTTTTTCCCCTCTAGCTGTCTCACGTTGGTATGACATCATAGAAATTGAATATTATTAGTTCAAAAGTAAAAAACAGTAATAATCCACATGCTGTTTAGGTAGACCAGAATAAATTAAGTTATACTAGGCGTGTGTCTGGACATACACACAGGAGGGGTTCTAGGTTAGCCAACACTAACAGGATGGTGCTTTACAACGCTCGCTCCTCATCAATGAAACTAATCAAGCTTTCAGAATTCAAACTTCTCCCTCCTGAGGTCGTGACCTCAGACCAGACCTTCCTGCACATTCGTCACCCCAGCTAAGCTCTGAGCTCTGACATTTTGTGAAGCAGATGTAATTTTTACCTTCAGACACACCAGAACTTCCCTGAGATCTTGTTTTAGGCTTTGTTGTGACTTTAGGCTGCAGGCAGTTTGGCTGGGTGTTCCTCGTTTTTACTGACTTCTTCATATCTGCTTTAGTGGACCAACAAGCATCATTCATCAGCTTGTTCCACAAAATAAACTAAAATAAGACAATAATCATCTTCATACCTCATTTCTAGCAACTATTTTATCTCCCAACATGAATTGAGAATAAAGCTGAAAACTTAACCTCATCCTTCTTTAAAAAAAACATAAAAGCAGATTCATTTTGTTTTTTTGTTTTCTTTAATGTTATTTTTTAAATTCCCACAAACTGCGATCACATCTGAAGACCATGTGACCAGCATTGTGTGTGTGGAGGGGGAGGGGTTGATAGGTGGAGGTCAAAGGTTGTGGAGAAACAGGGTGAACTGAAGGGGAATGCAGAGAGGGGGCTGTGCAGTCAGTTCATGCTTTTATTAAAAATGCTAATTCTGCCTTCAGAGCTAAAACGTGCAAAAGCCTTCAGCCGCTCTGGTGTTTTTTGAGTCAGTGCTGCTGTGTCTACAACAGCTAAACTCTCACTGAAAAAAGAACCTAACAGAACCCAGTGGGCCCATCTGGTCCTTTCACAATAAAGGTTCCAGTTTTGCAGCTCTTCTCTGAGTGTGTCACGTGCCAGGTCGTGTTAGTAACCAAGAACATTTAACCAGGTAAATAAACGTGAAGAAGCACTGAGCCCATCAGCTGCTCCACAGAGGGGACCAGACCAACCATAGAGCTGTAAGGAAAATAAAACATGTTAAAAAAGTGTTCAGGAACTTTCCACAGAGGCTAAAATGATTGACACTCAAAGCTCAAAAAGAATGGAGATGATTCCTCTCTGGGCCAGGTCCTCTACTAGAGCAGGCTGAAACACCTCGTCCTCCTGAAACACACTGAGAGGTCAGTCCTCTGAGGGACATAACAACACTTTGATCGAAACGAGTGTTTGATGACAAACCCAGGCTCCAATGTCTGTAGTCTACGTAAGGACAAGCACATATTGATGCCATGATGGTAACGTCTCAGGACCGGCTATCTGCTCACTCGTTCTCAGGTCACAAATCATTTAGGCACTTTGGGTCAGATGAGAAATTACCCAGCCTTTGTCACAGATGACTTTAAAATGATGAGAATTTAAATGTTGATCTAGAGAGAAATATAATCTGATAATACAACATAATCTAATAATCTGATAATATACCAATCTAATAATCTGATAATACAGCATTAATAATACAACATAATCTAATAATCTGATAATACAGCATTAATAATACAACATAATCTGATATAACAACATAATCTAATAAGAGGATAATACAACATAATATAATAATATAATCTAAACATATGATAATATAATTTGATAATAAAACATCTAATAATCTGATAATACAACATAATCTAATAATCTGATAATATAACATAATCTGATAATACAGCATTAATAATACAACATAATTTGATATTGTAACATAATCTGATAATACAACATAATCTAATAATCTGATAATATAACATAATCTGATAATACAGCATTAATAATACAACATAATCTGACAATATAACATAATCTAAATATATGATTATATAATTTGATGATAATACAGCGTTAATAATACAACATAATTTGATATTGTAACATAATCTGATAATACAACATAATCTAATAATCTGATAATATAACATAATCTGATAATACAGCATTAATAATACAACATAATCTGACAATATAACATAATCTAAATATATGATTATATAATTTGATGATAATACAGCGTTAATAATACAACATAATTTGATATTGTAACATAATCTGATAATACAACATAATCTAATAATCTGATAATATAACATAATCTGATAATACAGCATTAATAATACAACATAATCTGACAATATAACATAATCTAAATATATGATTATATAATTTGATGATAATACAGCGTTAATAATACAACATAATTTGATATTGTAACATAATCTGATAATACAACATAATCTAATAATCTGATAATATAACATAATCTGATAATACAGCATTAATAATACAACATAATCTGACAATATAACATAATCTAAATATATGATTATATAATTTGATAATAAAACATCTAATAATCTGATAATACAACATAATCTGATAATACAGCATTAATAATACAACATAATTTGATATTGTAACATAATCTGATAATACAACATAATCTGATAATATTACATAATCTGATAATACAGCATTAATAATACTACATAATCTGACAATATAACATAATCTAAATATATGATTATATAATTTGATAATAAAACAATCTAATTATCTGATAATACAACATAATCTGATAATATAACATTATCTGATAATACATCATAATCTGATAATATAATCTAATAATCTGATTATATAATTTAATAATCTGATAATACAACTCACGTAACAAAATATATTTCTTGAGAAAAACGAAATCATTTGAATTAACGTAGTTTTAATAAACATTCATGTTGCTTCACATGTCTGAGCTCTGACTATTCTTATTTGTTTCTGTTTTCTTATCATTTTGTTGCTTTTTTGTGCAGCACTTTGTGAATTTTATCTGCAAAATGTACTACATAAATACATTTTACTTGGACTTTAAAATCTTCTTTTTAGGCCACAAAAAAGACAATTAAAATTATTAAACAAATAGTTTTTATTGGATGATTGTGAGAGCAGTAAAGTGACACAAACGTTTGATTCTTCAGTTTAATTAATGCCGGTTTGTCTTCTCTGATAAATAATTGTTCTGTTTTGTATTTTTTTTTAATTAAACATGGTTCTACAGAAATCTTTCTCTATCTAATCTGATTTTTGGTTATATTTAGTAACACATGAAAGGAAAGTTTGATTTCATTTTAAATTTAAACTAAAGAATAAAGGTTAATGTTTCAGAGTTCCCACGCTTAACAGAAATCATAATTTTATAATAACATAAAGACATAAAGGTTCAAGTGTTGAATAACATATCAGGTTTTTCTTTAAAGCTAAACTGATCAGGTGATTTAGTCTACCTGACCTATCACACTTCATCTTTTAATTCAGGTATCAGCTGATTGGGCAGATGAGGTTTCTACAGCTCCACATTTTGTTTACAACTTCCTGTTTTGTTTCAGACCAAATAAGGAAGGTGCAGCTGTTTGTAACATCTGCATCAACTATAAAAACACATGTAATAGTAAATGTACACCAAGGGTATCTGTAGTTAATACTAATAAAACACTTAATGACGTCATGAAGTCTGGATCAGACCCTAATGATAACAACATGAAAAATAATAATATAATTCTCTGCAGGAACTGAATGTGTGTGTGTGTGGGGGGGTCATCTCGTTTAAATGTGTAAGTTTTAGTGAAGAGTCACGTGGGCTCACCCTCCGGGTCTCAGCTTTAAACAGCTTCCGGTTACCGGTTAGAGATGATGCCACTCAAACGGAACTCCGTTACCTAAAGAACTAAAAGCAAAAAGCTGCTGAGAAGGAAGAAAAAAACAAAAACAGGAAAAGAGGCTACAACAATCCTGGATATTCAGGAGCTATCGCTTCATGGTTTTCTAGTTTGGACTTTTTCGCTTGACCGAACCGAACCGAACCGGCAGCAGCTGTAAGTAGTAGTGGTACCTGGAGCTGATGAAGGTGAAGAAGAACCCAACCCTTACCTGAAGTCAGTGGATCTGTCCGGATCACTACCGCCACCGAGCGGCCCAAATGTGCATCTACACCCGGGCCTCTAGGCCTGGTTCTCCGCGGAGGCCTGAAAAACACACAAACACACGCGCGCACACACACACGCGCGCGCGCACACACACACACACACCAGAAAAGCCCAGTGAAGGCAGAACCATAGCAGAAAAAGCCGCTGTTGTCGCCGCGGCCCTCTGAGTTTTCATGTGTTTTTATTACATTTTAAACAGCGTTGGGTTATGTAATAGAACTATTATATTATATCCTGGTGTAACCGACCATTCACCGTGACATTTCTTCTTTTTACGCGTTAAACCATCGCCTAGAAATGCGTTTTTATTTATTCATCTGGGCCTTTTGGGGAACTTTTTCAATAAAATGCGACGCAAATAAATTTCAGACGCGTGAGTTAATCCCAGTCCGGCGGTTCTGATCCAAGTTCGGTGGTTAGTTTATTAGTTGGATCATTATTAGAATGAATAAGGCGCGGAGGGCCCGTACAACACGTCACCAAGCCCGGCCATCGAACCTGCGAACGATTTTTGACCGGAAACAGAAGCGCGTGCTGGACCGACACTCCGCACACCAGTAACTGAATTTTAATTCGCTGCGATCCGCACAGGAGGCTCGCGCGCCGGGAAACGTGGCGGAGTTTAATCTGCCGGAGAAGTGCGCGTGGATCGGTTCATTCATTGGGAATCGCGCGCGCGCTCCCGCCACGTGCCCGTTATGTGATAGAATGATCGGGTTAATGGCGTTCATCCTGTCACAAGTAGAATGCTGTAAACGCTCCGGGTCTGCTCTGTGAAAACTTTAGTAGTTTTTGTTGAGATGATTTTCGTCCCGCTGCAGGATCAGCGTTAAGCAGTTAGACAAACAAGGAAAAACATTTTCAATTTTCTTAAATTAAGACAAAACCAGCCTTTACTATTACAGTCTGTCTAGATAGTCCTTCACAGCAGCCGAGAAGAAAGGGATTGTGGGTAAATGGAGTTAAACACCAGGTGTTTGATCAAATCTGTGACCAAACTAGTGAAGGAGGAGCAGATCCAGGCTGCTGTTTACATCAAACTGTCATTCATGTACAAATTTTGGATGTTTCCTAGAAGGATGTTGAGATCTGGTGCTGCTTTGGTCCTGGCTGAGAGTCCCAGTAAAAAATCAGGATGTCTTCACTGTCCGTGTTCAAGTAATATATTGAAATGTTTATTTATAAAGTCCCTTCTGCCCCTACTCAAGGAGGCCCAATGTGCTGTACATAATGCAAAGACACATAAAACAATATAAAAGCAACATTATGGTAAAATAAAATCCAATTTTATTTGTAGAGCACATTCAAAACAGTATGACAGCTGACCAAAGTGCTGAACACAAGAAATAACACCTAAAACAGCACAGAAAAACATGCCTAAAAACCTATCACAGACTGTATAAAAATGCAGTACAAACAACAGTAGTAGATACTAAAAAAACAAAATACAGGATGTAAACACATTACAAATAGGATAAGATCAGGTATTGTAAAACTAGAGGACAACTGTGAAATAAGCAGAGCAAACACATCTGTAAAACAATAAAAAATTGTAAAAGAATTATAAGCAATGAGACCATAGAGAAAAAAAACACGAATAAAACTAGCAAAGTCACATAAGATAAAGGCAGAGACGTGGACTGTTTTATGTCTGATGGGAGTTGGTTCCAGAGCCGAGGACCTACAGTATAACTGAAAAAGGCCCGATCACCTCTGGGCCTGCGTTTGGACAGAGGAACCACTAACAGGTCACTCTGAACCGAGCGTAGAGGTCACAAGTGAAACTATGGTGGTGCAGGCTCCGATCCTGATAGAGATCCAAAGGGGTTTGAATCCTGACAGAGAGTTAGAAACAAAGACCTGGATTCAATGAAGCCCCCAGAAAAGTTTCATAGGGGTGGCCATAGGGTTAGAGAAAATTTTGGGGTGGCACACCAAATTGATCCTCATGGTAACTCTGGGAAAGTTTAGCCTGTGGTGATGTCATAAATGCTGCATATGTGCCAAAAATATTTGTTCATGTCTTTGTCTAGTTCATATGTTCACTGCACAAGTGAGTTAACATTTGGGTTCATCTTTTTAAATGGCATCAGTGCGTCTGTGGTCACAAATAGCATTTTCCTTCTACATTGTGCGTGGAAATGAGTAACAAGTCCTAACATTTAACGTTATTTTGTTTTTTTATTAAATTGTTCTGCATTGCAGATGAACCTGGCACCAGCATTTTGGATCAGCTGCAGCTATGATGGTGAGGACTGGCTCAAGCTGGCATAAAGGGAACTGCAGTCTAGACATGATAAAAATGTTTGTAACAATTTTCAGTTCCTGTTTTGTGAGAATCGGCTTAATCTTAGCTAAGCGTCTCAAATGAAAACAAGAACGAACAACTGCATTCTCCTGCGCATCAAATTTTAGAGCGGAGTCTAATTTGAAATCCAAACCTGTAATCACAGATTTCTCGTAGGGAGAGGAGCGATAAAAAGTCCAATCCATGGGGCTGGCGGTCATTTGAGGTAAAAACCATCATTTCAGTTTTACCTTCATTGAGAGCCAATAAATATTCAGAAACCAGAGAAGATATTATTCACTGGCGATTCAGGGTGTCGGGACAGCAACAAACTTAAAAGAGACGAGGAGTTTTGATGAATTCTGTCAAATAATCATTGATCAGCTCAGAAAAAAAATGATTTCTAGAAAAATGCAAAGATCTTTCTCCCACATCCTCCTGAGTTGCTGCCATTACATTTGTTTCACACAAATTTTAAATTAGCTTAAAATATTTAAAAGATTACATTTTAAAATTGCAATTTTGTGGGCATTTAATTCATTTGTGATAGTTAGGTCAATGCAGCTAACAATAAACACAACCTATACCCAGGACTCGTTCAGCAGCTGACACGTTCGAAACAAAAATCACTGGTTTCACGTTGCTTATTACGATTTCATGAAGATTGATATGGAACACCATCTTGTGAGATGCATATATTTATATTCAATATCAGAAAATAAGGGGAACACTTCAACAACACAATGTAACTCCAAGTCAATCACACTTCTGTGAAATTAAACTGTCGACTTGGGAAGCAACATGGATTGACAATCAATTCCACCTGCTGTTGCGCAAGTGGAATAGACAACCTGTGGAAATTATACGTAATTAGCAGGACATCCCTAATAAGGAGTGGTTTTGCAGATGGTGACCACAGACCACTTCTCAGTTCCTCTGCTTTCTGGCTGATGATTTGGTCACTTCTGAATGCTGGCGGTGCTTTCACTCTAGTGGTAGCATGAGACGGAGTCTACAACCCACACAAGTGGCTCAGGTCGTGCAGCTCATCCAGGATGGCACATCATTGCGAGCTGTGGCAAGAAGGTTTGCTGTGTCTGTCAGCGTAGTGTCCAGAGCATGGAGGCGCTACCAGGAGGCAGGCCAGTACATCAGGAGACATGGAGGAGGCCGTAGGAGGGCAACAACCCAGCAGCAGGACCACTACCCTGCCTTGGTGCAAGGAGGAACAGGAGGAGCACTGCCAGAGCCCTGCAAGATGAAGGCATTGATGCTATGGACTAAATGTGTATTTCGACCATGTTTGTCATGTAATGAGATTTATTAGCTTGTAAAAATTGGTAATTAAAACAACTGCAAGTCAGAAATGGCATATATGACGTACAGCAGATTCTCTTCTCCCCCAGCGTAGCTGCTACTTACCACATGACCAGATTTAGTGGTTTTCTCCATGTTTAATGCTCCTTCTGTCGCCCTGAAAGAAAGACGTGAAGCTGGATTAACTCACATTGTTCTCCTCCTTTTTCTTTGTCTGGTGTGATGACGTAAATTTGGTGAGACGAGCAGTTGGGAGTCCACTACATCTTTTCACACAGAACCCAAAATAACTTTTGCCGCCATTCGAAAATGAGTGCTTCCTTGGAATCAAAATGAGTCTTTAAAATTCACGGACATCATACGTTAAATTCATATCACATATCAAACAGAATCAGAAAATAGCTTTAATCCTCTCATAGACTCCCATTCGTTTTTTTAGCGGTAGGGGACCCTATGGTCCGAAAGTAGAGGGGGTGACTTAGGCTCCCTAATGCTTAGTTTAGTTTGATTTATAATTAAAAGTAATTCTGCCCATTACTTTTTTAAAACATATACAGGTCCTCAAAAAATTAGCATATTGTGATAAAGTTCATTATTTTCTGTAATGTTCTGATAAACATTAGACTTTCATATATTTTAGATTCATTACACACAACTGAAGCAGTTCAAGCCGTTTATTGGTTTTAATATTGATGATTGTGGCATACAGCTCATGAAAACCCAAAATTCCTATCTCAAAAAATTAGCATATTGTGATAAAGTTAATTATTTTCTGTAATGTACTGATAAACATTAGACTTTCATATATTTTAGATTCATTACACACAACTGAAGTAGTCCAAGGCATACAGCTCATGAAAACCCAAAATTCCTATCTCAAAAAATTAGCATATCATGAAAAGGATCTCTAAACGAGCTATTAACCTAATCATCTGAATCAACTAATTAACTCTAAACACCTGCAAATGATTCCTGAGGCTTTTAAAAACTCCCAGCCTGGTTCATTACTCAAAACCGCAATCATGGGTAAGACTGCCGACCTGACTGCTGTCCAGAAGGCCATCATTGACACCTTCAAGCAAGAGGGTAAGACACAGAAAGACATTTCTGAACCAATAGGCTGTTCCCAGAGTGCTGTATCAAGGCACCTCAGAGGGAAGTCTGTGGGAAGGAAAAAGTGTGGCAGAAGACGCTGCACAACGAGAAGAGGTGACCGGACCCTGAGGAAGATTGTGGAGAAGGATCGATTCCAGACCTTGGAGGACCTGCGGAAGCAGTGGACTGAGTCTGGAGTAAACACATCCAGAGCCACCGTGTACAGGCGTGTGCAGGAAATGGGCTACAGGTGCCGCATTCCCCAGGTCAAGCCACTTTTGAACCAGAAACAGCGGCAGAAGCGCCTGACCTGGGCTACAGTGAAGCAGCACTGGCCTGTTGCTCAGTGGTCCAAAGTACTTTTTTCGGATGAAAGCAAATTTTGCATGTCATTCGGAAATCAAGGTGCCAGAGTCTGGAGGAAGACTGGGCAGAGGGAAATGCCACAATGCCTGAAGTCCCGTGTCAAGTACCCACAGTCAGTGATGGTCTGGGGTGCCATGTCAGCTGCTGGTGTTGGTCCACTGTGTTTTATCAAGGGCAGGGTCAATGCAGCTAGCTATCAGGAGATTTTGGAGCACGTCATGCTTCCATCTGCTGAAAAGCTTTATGGAGATGAAGATTTCATTTTTCAGCACAACCTGGCACCTGCTCACAGTGCCAAAATCACTGGTAAATGGTTTACTGACCATGGTATTACTGTGCTCAATTGGCCTGCCAACTCTCCTGACCTGAACCCCATAGAGAATCTGCGGGATATTGTGAAGAGAAAGTTGAGAGACGCAAGACCCAACACTCTGGATGAGCTTAAGGCCGCTATCGAAGCACCCTGGGCCTCCATAACACCTCAGCAGTGCCACAAGCTGATTGCCTCCATGCCACACCGCATTGAAGCAGTCATTTCTGCAAAAGGATTCCCGACCAAGTATTGAGTGCATAACTGAACATAATTATTTGAAGGTTGACCTTTTTTGTATTAAAAACACTTTTCTTTTATTGGTCGGTTGGAATATGCTAATTTTTTTAGATAGGAATTTTGGGTTTTCATGAGCTGTATGCCACAATCATCAATAATAAACAGCTTGAACTACTTCAGTTGTGTGTAATGAATCTAAAATATATGAAAGTCTAATGTTTATCAGTACATTACAGAAAATAATGAACTTTATCACAATATGCTAATTTTTTGAGGACCTGTAAATGTCCAGCATTCATGATGGGTTCGTTGATGAGGTCACCAGACCCAGGAGCTACTTTGAGCGCTTCCAGTTTTTCTGCTGTCAGATTAGTTCATTAACCAGTCCTCACCAGGGTCTCCGGGAGCAGGTGTCCAACTTCAGCAGTCATCGGGAGATGTGGGGGACACCCTGACCAGGTCTCGTCCATCACAGGGACAACCAACCAGTCACACACTCACTCACACCTGGCAACAATTTAGTCTCCAGTTCACCTGACATATTGTTTGCAAGAGGAAATCAGGGAACCCAGAGAAAACATGCTCATGTATGGGGAGAACATGCAACTTCCACACAGAAAGGCCAGTGCCGGGATTCGAACCTGCTACCTTCCCGCTGCAAGGCAGCAGTGCTACTAACTGTTGTGCTATTTTGTGGAAAATATTCAAGGTTTCAAAATAGATCTGTTCATCTTCCTTTCTACATTTTCTATTAGAGATCTTGCAGCAGCACTGGTGGTGATAATAATAAAACATTTTTATTTGTATAGTACTTTTCTAAATACTCAAAGACACTTTACAAGGAAAAAAGCAACAATGAAAACCTGTCATGAATAAAAATAGAAACAACTTTTAAAAGAGAAAAGACAATGCCAGCAGAATGTCGGGCATGTCAATAAACACCATGTTAGCAAGATAACCTAACTACATACTGGATCCATGAATAACTCGTTATTCATCAAATTCAACAGTTTACAAAATACTCTAGTTTATTTGGCCAATCAGATTGGCTGCTTAACAAGACCTAGCTGTTAATCCTGAAAGTAGACAGAGTCTTCTGATGAACACAAAGATGTCAACACTGCAGGGTGTGTTGGAGGTGAAGTTGGGCGTGGTGGGTCCAATTTTACAGCACTTGTCCTAAAGTGCTTTCAAGTCAAATGAACAATTGTAACAGTCAGTTATGGAACACAAGAGCTGGAAACCCCAGGAGCTTTAGTTGTTAGAAGAGGGCGACCCCATAAACCTGAGAGTCTACAGAGGGATGCTTCTGAAAAACAGTCGGGTTCAGTCTTCACTGGATTCTCTGAAGCTACACTTCATGTTGACACGAGGAAAAGTAGCAGTCAGTTGTGTTGCTTGTGTTAAGCTTCTTTGTGCATGGACATAAGGTGTCCACTAATCCATCACAATCTAGAGCATTTCAGCGTTCCAATGATTTTCCCATTCTTTTCCAAAAACATTCCTGGACTAAATAAATTATCTTGGACCAAAAGAAACTGTTGTAATGTGTTCATCATGGATTAGGAACACACTCTTGATTAAAAAATAGTTTTTCATTTTATTCAACATAAGGAAAAGGTATGGGGCACTATTCATAATAGGAGGATAGATATTTTCTTTACTATGGGAAGAAGTAAGAGATAAACTCTTAGCAAAAGGACAGTTAAGGGCACAGACATTTGAACTTAGAACCAGTACATGGCATAGATCATACATGAGGGTCAAGGCAACACATCGTTTTAAACCTAACTACATAGAAATTAATCTGAACTAGTTCTCAATGGTGCCCATTCCCATTCCCACACACACAGTGTTCCAAGGAGAAGTGAGGGGAGCAGAGGTGTGTCCGGGAGACCATGATGCTGGATGGGAAACAGGTGTGTGAGAGTGCGTGTGGGGGGACGACAAGAAGGTTCCCTTGGTTCCAAAGAGTGTCACTGATTGTAGAGGGAGCGCTGCTCCCAGGGCATGGCCTGGATGGTTCGTGGCACGGGGGAAGGCTTGAGTGAGGGCGCTCCGTTTGGATGGAGGGAGTGACCGATGGGATTGATGGTGGCGAGCGGCCTCTGGGGCGTCAGAGAGAAAGTGTCCTGGTGCTTCTGCTGGAGGGGGGGGCAAAAACAGAGACAAATTAAATCAAAGAAATAATGAGATTTAATCTTCTGTGTGCTCTCTATCCTGCTGTATGCTATTTAGAGATTTAGTTCTGGTTTACTCTATTTTTTAGGTTAACCCAAACTCCAATAACACAAGATTTTTAGTGATTAATGCAAAAAGCCGCACATCTGAAGAGTCCATTCTACAACTTCTTACTAGCAGCAGAGTGCAATAACGAAACAGAAGGAAGTGTGTCACCATGTAACCATGACAACGGTTTTTCTGATTACTTTATAGAGATGAGGCTTTTGAATCCCAATTAATACCAGATATTGGTATTTTTATATCCATGGTCAATGAGCTGAAAGAAGAGCCTCCTGGTGGACACACAGCATGAAGCGTTAGTCTATCTGTCCTGATGTTAGTAGGGAGACAGACAAGGCGGTGAGCCGGCAGGTACGTGTGGTGGCGCTATCTCCTACCATGGGGTTGGCGCTCAGTCTAGTGTATCCTGAGTTCATCTCCTTTACCTCAGGCACCAGGGGTTGGAGTAGGGAGTAGGAGGAGGAAGAAGTGGCGCTTGAGGAAGGGACATGTTTGTTGGAGGACGAGCCCCTCATGCGCTGCTGGCTGCTTTGAGAAGACACCGAGCTGGACCGGACCTGATGGACACATAGAGAAATAATTGAATGTCCCTTGATGAGAACAAAGGTGTCCTGTTTCTGTGAGTATCTGTCCTTAACCTGGAGCCTGATCTGTCTCTCCTACCTGGTGGGGGTCTGACACAGACTGGCTGGTCACACCAGCTCCCTGTCCTCCTTGGGACATTGCTGGGACACAGTGGGAGGGCAGAGGTTCCTGTTGGGCATGTCTCTGTTGTGACTGCATCATGGAGGTAGCGTTGTTCTGCTGTTGCTGTTGCTGTTGACGACGGGCAGCTGAATAATTAGAGCGACGACTGCCAGGCTGAATGGACAGAAGGAGGCAGAAAAACACAAGCGCAGGGATTACAAAATCAACTTGGTCACTGCCCCCTTTGTTCATGAACATAATTTAGTTTGTGACACAGGTAGGAGACGGATGGATGTGATGATCCCCACTCAACCAGTCTCCATGCTTCTTGTGCTCTTCAGAATTTAAAAGTTGTCTAAAAACATCCACTGCTCTGACTTTGGTCATGACCGACAGAAATGAGGCGATGAAGTGGTCAACACACACAAACACATGCACTCACACAGTTCTTAACCTAAGGCTTCTAAATAGTTTCTTTTATACTTTTACTACAGAAGATGCTCATTTTAATAAAACTGAGGGGTGTACTATGAAGCTAGCTTAACAGCTTAGCTCGCTATATTGAGCTGCAGGTCAGTTTTCGGTGTCATTAAGCTGGCTCTGTCTAAACCTGACTGGATCTCCATGATAACACAAATTAGCAGTTATCAGTTTCACACTACTGAGCCTCCCTGGTAAGGTCTATTAAGGGGTTCTGGAGAGGAGGGTGCATCAAATTGTCGAACCTCAGATTCAGGAGGAGCAATGTAGTTTTCGTCCTGGCCGTGGAACACTGGACCAGATCTATACCTTTAGGGGGATCCTGGAGGGTGCGTGGGAGTTCGCCCAACCAATCTACATGTGTTTTGTGGATTTGGAGAAGGCGTTCAATTGCGTCCCCCGGGAGCCCTGTGGGGGGTACTCTGGGAGTATGGGGTACCAGGCCCCTTGATACGGGCTGTTAGGTCCCTATATGACCAGTGTCAGAGATTGGTCCGCATTGCCGGCAGTAAGTTGAGCTCGTTTCTGGTGAGAGTTGGACTCCGCTAAGGGTGACTGATTCTGTTCATAACTTTTATGGACAGGATTTCTATTCGCAGCCAAGGTGTTGAGGGGATCCGTTTTGGTGGCCCAAGGATCAGGTCTCTGCTTTTTGCAGATGATGTGGTCCTGTTGGCTTCATCAGACCGTGATCGCCAGCTTTTCCTCTAAATCCGAGATTTGGCCCAAGTGGGGAGAGGGAAGTCTGGGCCTCTCTGCATAGGCTGCTGCCCCCAACGACTTGATCCCGGATCAAGCGGATGAAAATGAATGGATGGATGGATAATTATAGTGCTGAAACAAATACTTGAACGGTTTGAATGATTAGATTGCAGCACCAGTCTCCTCCTGCTCTACCTGGCTCCACCCTGAAGGACTCAGCTGAGGGGAATCACAATCAGAGGCTGAGGTGGTATGGAGCAGACCCACAGCTACTACCTGGAGTCACATTGTTGATGTGGGTCAGCTCCGTACCGCTGCAGTTCTATAGCAGGCTGTTGTACTATGTAATTAACAAATGCATACGTGTATGAATATAATTTTATATTGGATTATTACCAACCCATACACCATAAAAGAAATATGCTACCATTACACTGTTACTAGTAGAAATGGTAAATGTTATTAGCATTTCCAGTACTACTGATTTGAATGTTATTGAAATACATTATATTTAATTAGCCTTTCGCCGGCCCCACCCCCAAAACGGCTATTGTCCAATCACACACCATAGCAACCGTTACTATCTGACAACTTCAAACAAGATGATGAAGCTAAGCCTAATTTATACTACTAAGCATTAGCCTCGATATTAGTCATGTCCCCTTCGTTCCCCTTCAGAACCTCCTCATCGAGCTCAACCAGCAACAGCCGAGGCTTTGATCGCAATAAAAAGCAAGACTCAAGTCCATGACAGTGCAGAGACCGCCCCCATAACCCCTTTATGCCATCGCTAAATCTTTTATAAAAGGACACAAGTGCGCCACATTGCCACCACGGTCTGAGCTCTTATAAACAACCTAAGGCTCCCACTGCATCCCCGCCACCGCTCCTCGCATCCACGCGTCCCCGGACGGCGCCTTCTTCCGAACTCCCAACTCCTTGTTCACCGCTACGCTTCGCTCAGTGGAGCCGACACTAATATATCCCTCCACTACATACTATAACCCTTTTTGCCTTGATCTGAATGATTTGCGGAGGAATTGCTCCAAAAAATGTCACTGACACGGATCTGTCTACTTCTTTCTATCGCGGCAATCTGCCGAGCTGGTCAGTGTTTTTGACCCACTTATTGTCAGACTTAGCAACAGTAACTAAGGGGGGGCGGGGCTCGGTGAAAGGTCAATTGACAAAGGTGTAACTGCGGATATATTTAGATATGTTATTTTCAAAAGGATATTAATACCACCTAAAATGTCACTGAAAAATAGGTTAAATTTGTTCAATAAAATATTAACTATAAATATCAGATGGGAAAGAGCAGACTAGACAACATCAAATTAATACACATTATTGAGTCTTTTATATTAAGAATCTGATATCTCAGCCTCATAATTTGTCTTATTTCAAATCTTTTGCAGACCACAGTCTCATTTAGACAGCTTTCCAGAACTGTGGAATCAATAGAATATAATATTCGAATGATAAAATATTTGATAGCTGTAGCCCTACATGATCATTTAAAAAATAATCAGATTTAGGAGAATGGAAATAAAAAGATATTATTTCACATGTCTGAGAAAATGTTGGTAATTTTCAGACAAATTATGGATTTTATATGATTTTTATTGCATAAATGGTGGTTATTTAAAAAAACAAATCTATAGATATGTGATTACCCATGTAATCATGACAATGAGAAAATTGTTTAGCAATGTTTAATGAAATATAGATTTTTGAATTAATTTATTAATTTGTCAGTATGTCATGAAATTGCAATAAACAATTGTTAATAGAAAAACATTTCCTCTAGGAACATGGAAATTATAGATTCTAACTCCACAAGTATACATTGATGAAATATGGATTTTTGAATGAATTTATTATTGTCATTCAGTAAGGTAGAAGACAGATTTTTATTGAAAAACCATTTGATCTGAGGACATGAAAATAAAATAATTTTGTTCCTCATGTAGGCGCCGGGATAGCAGAGCAAGGGGTGAGAGTGAAGGGAGGAGAGGGGGTGCACGACTGATATAGGTTGGCTTGGAACCTGTTTTTTTTTTTCATAACTTGATTTTTATTTGGGTAACCTTCCTCTTTAACTATTAGTACACATTAGTTTATGTGATTCACCCCTGGATTAATGCTGACCTCTGATGTGGAAAAAATAAATGTAACTTTTGCTTTACATCCTTAATCAACGTTAACTCCAAACATTTGTATTTTCTCACAAATGAGCTCAAATAACATCTAGTGCTGCCAAGATTAGTTGATCAGTCACGATTACGTCAACTACCAAAATCATCAATGACAAATACAACAATCATTAAATTATTGAAGCTTTGGTTTTCTCTCAAAACTGCAGTTGTACCTTCTGCTGCTTCGTCAGCCTTTCTGCCCTTGATGCCAGCTGGCAATGGAGCGCGAAAGTTTAAGAGCATTTTACAAAAATTCAAGAGAAGCATGTGCAAAATTTGCAAGATGGACCTGCCTTCCACGGCAGTGCGACGGTGAATCACAATCATTTTGTGGATGACGATGAAGATCTAGAGTCGCCTTTTTATGCTAATTTGCTAGTTAGCTGCTAATATCAACAGAGAGTACACGATTGTTTTATTTTAAGAGGAAGCACATTGTGGCTGACAACAAAGAGTGACAGTCACCCCCTGAAGCTTATTTACAACTAATATTAATGTCAACAGCGAGCTACTTGTATTGTACGCTGTTGCATTAACAGTAGTGATAGCAATTTTATTAATGGGTGTTATCAAAATCGTTTTTCCCATGTCAATAAACTTGTTAATAAAAAAATAGAAAAGTCGTGTGTAGGTTAGCAACGTTCATGTCCATTTAAGAAGCTGTACCATCTCGAGTCACATGACAACGTGACTCAACGTAATACACGCGGCAGCCCCATCTAGTGGACAACGTTTTTTTGCGTAATACATGTAGTTATCGTCCATTTATGGTTATCGAGGTGAACTCCTCAATATACTGTGATATTGATTTTAGGCCATATCGCCCAACCCTACCCTAAATACATGTCATGTGTTTGCTGTAACATTACAAATGCTAATAAATTATTTATTTGTTAAAAAAGCGTTGCTCTTCAGTGAACGACCTTGTAATCAAGTCAACAATCAGCATTTATTTTTTGTTTTCTCAAACCCAGTGCCTTTTTTTTCTTGTTTTCAACAAGTTGCAAAGCTCATTAAAAGTTGTGGAATGAGCTGTTACCTTAATTTTCTTTATTTTCTGACATCACAAAAGACTTAAGAGATGATGAAGCTAATGATGGATATATTACAGAAGCTGCACACTGGTAGCCTGGCAAGCCATCCTATAGATGTGAATATATAGTCTGGCCACGACCCATTGACGGCTCTCAGTCGTGAGGCGGGATCTACGGGTGTCTTTCAAACTGTCTGCACGCAATTGGATAGCGCTAGGACCAATCAGACGAACAATGTGATGTAATTACAGCGACGGAAGAAGAGGGAGGCAGCAATGGCATCTAACATCAATGATTTCTGTCGTTTTTGTATGAAAAACATGTGAATATCAGGTGTACTGGGACACTGCACTACTTTGATAAAAATAAGAAGCCGCTAAGTATATCCGACAGACTTAACACATGTTGGAGTCCAAATCGTCCAATGTTGATGACAAAGCCGTTTCAAACGAACGTGGTTCCTGCGCTACCGCCATGTTTGTGTTCGCGGTCGCAGCTCTGACGTCTTCGGCTACTCCCACTCTGTGATTGGCCCACAATATAGAGTGATGTGATTGGCCCAACCAAAACTATAGCGAGCTGTGATTGGACAGCCACAGCAGTGGATCGGGCTGCGAGGGTTCCAATGAAGCGTGCCTAGATCAAACTTTGCAAGGCAAGAATTTGGTCTAGTTCACTAGGCTAGCACACTTGTACTATAAGCTGCAATTGATCTTGAACATTCTGCACAGTCTCTGGCTTTTTTTCCAGACACTGAACCAGGAAACGGCTGCAGGCAGCAGGTAGAAAGCTCTGGAACAACCAGTGATTCCACCCCATAGCCAATCTGTGGCCAAGTTGCGTTTGGGGACCTGGTCAGCTTGTAAGGAACCACAACGAAGCAGGGACTGAAACGTTGATTTTCATGTCTGGATTAAGAGAAAGGTTCACTCTGCAGTCTTCAAACTTCTGAATGACTTAAATTCTGATGTGGGAAAAGACGACCAATCTCTAAAATCTGATTATGTGTTCCAAGCTGCTCAGATGATCACCAAGATGACAAAACAGAAACACGTCAAGTTTCTGATGCGAACATCAGACAAGACTGAATTTGATAACAGTGACTTGTTGTTTTTTTTTTTGTTAACTTGCTTTAAAGTACACCCCTCTGTCCTCTGGTGGTGTTAAGATATGTGTGTACATACATTTATTTAATAATTTAATTCAAAACTGTTAATAACAAATAAAATTAGTGAATGGTTTGATTGCATTGCATTACAGGAAAATAATCAACAAAAACTCTATTTTTAGAGTAATATTATTGGAGTGAGGCATGTGTAGAGTCTGTTTATGTCAGCATCCCTCCCTTCACTAGATTAAAATCAAACATGTAACGGCATAAAAATAGAGTCATGTTGCTATTGGGATGCCTGTGTGTGCTAGGCTGTGAGCGTGGGTGCTTAAACATCCTTTTAAATCATTCCTTTCACTTCTAAATTCAGGCTCAAAAAGTCAAGAGCTGTTACATGACGTATCTGTCAACAATACGAAAGGAACGTTGTCAACTTGAAATATGTTCCATTTTTGTTTAAGGTTCATCCTGCCTTTCACATGTGTAACACTTCCTGATCTTAGCCCTGGCTCACAACTACACATCGCTCAGGCGACTGCTTCACACGTGCGCACTCACGCTCACACCAACCTGGTTTTTGGCCGCGGCGCTGCAGCGGTGCTGGGCCAGGTCCAGCATGGTTCGGTAGCTCTTAAAGCAGGACGGGCAGCTGAACCGGTTCTTACGAACCAACCCCACACATACACAAACAAACAAACAAACACACAAATAAGTTTCAATTACTACACTTGTGCAGAAAATCTGCTGGAGTGTTATAACGGTGTGATGTCTAGCCCTGATCCTGTCCCTAAACTCAGCCTAACGCTGGTCTAACCCTACAAACACCTATGCAAACACACATGCACACTCACACACTGTGGGCTGGAAAAATGTCCAAGCTGGAAACTTGTAAAAACTGACGCTGGAAAGAGGACAAAAGGTCAAGAAAACATACTAGATTATATTACATACAATTAAAAGGAAATAACACTGTTGTTGTCAACAATGAACATCCATACACACATACAACTCAGGGCATGTCACCAGAACAAAGAGCTTCCTGGACACTCCTGAATCTGAGGGCTTGTGTCTCAGTTACTGCAGAATTTAAGCTGAACAGAGTACCCCAGTAACAATGCAATTTAACTTAAGTTAGGAAGATTTCACCTGCTGCGGCCTGAACGCACATTCCTTCAGCGCCGCGTAAACCTGAACTGGTCACCTGCTTGTCCGTAACTAAATGTCTCTAGGGCATTGCTGAAGAGGCTCACGAGGTTCTGGACTTTTGCCTCAGACAGACTCATGGCTGTTAAAATGTT
Organism: Aphyosemion australe; assembly: GCA_006937985.1. Taxonomy (NCBI): domain Eukaryota; kingdom Metazoa; phylum Chordata; class Actinopteri; order Cyprinodontiformes; family Nothobranchiidae; genus Aphyosemion; species Aphyosemion australe. The sequence goes on along the minus strand of SSNS01000162.1, from coordinate 416,011 downwards.
CTGATGATTCAGCGCTCCGCTGCCACGCTGGATCCGGCATGAATGACCTCATTCGAAGCGGGTGAATCCGAACTCTCTGAAAGATTGAAAGGTTTCCACTTTCCAGATCTGGAAGCCCTCGACATTGCGCTCTTGTGCATAGGTCCTCTTCAGCGTGCCTCTTGTGCCCACTGCCAGCAGCAAGATGCAGAAAAAGTATGAAGTAATGCTCAGATGGGAATTACTTGATTTATTATATTATCTCCGTGGTGTTCTCTGTGCGTAATGTGTAAAATATTTGCGCATCTGCATGAATAATTAACAAACTTACTCACGGGAAAAGAAATAAATAAATAAACAAATTGCCTCTTGTAAAAACGATTGTTTAAAGGCTCAGCCAATCATCGATGGACTGAACCATATATATGTATATATATATATATATATATATATATATATATATATATATATATATATATATACACATAACTCAATGGGTCTGTGGAAAACTAACCTTGAGGTTAACTGCACAAGTCTGCATCAAATGCGACATATACCAAGGAGACGCCCTGTCTCCACTGCTGAACCACCTCAACCAAATAATCAACAAGACCGGCTATGGATACAGACTCAAGAATGGAACCACAATCAGCCACCTCCTCTACATGGATGACATAAAGCTGTACGCCAAGAGCAAGCGAGACATTGACTCACTGATCCACACCACCAGGATCTACAGCACTATCAGAATGTCATTCGGACTTGAGAAGTGTGGTCGGATAGTGAAAAAGGAAGGGAAGGTAGTCTACACAGATGGGGTCCCACTCCCAGAAGGAACAATAGCAGACATCGAAGACAGCTACAAGTACCTTGGTATCCAACAAGCAAATTGCAACCTCGATGAGGCTGCAAGGAAAGGAGGCATAGCCAAATACCTACAACGAGTAAGGCAAGTCCTAAGAAGTCAACTCAATAGCAAGAACAAGATCCGGGAAATAAACAGCTACGCCCTGCCAGTAATAAGATATCCTGCAGGATTAATAAGCTGGCTAAAGGAAGAAATACAGACCACAGATGTTAAGACATAGAAGCTTCTAACCATGCATGGAGGGTTCCATCCCAAATCCAGCACCCTGAGACTGTACACTAGCCGTAAGGAAGGAGGCAGACGACTAGTGAGTGTGAGAGCCACTGTCCAGGATGAAACATTCAAGATCCATAAGTACATCAAGGATAAGGCCCCAACAGATGATGTGCTCGGTGAATGCCTCAGACAATGGGCGAACAGAGGAGGAGGCGCTGGAAATACCATCATGGGAGGACAAACCCCTACATGGGATGTACCACCAACAGATAACTGAAGTAGCCGATATCAAGAAATCCTACCAATGGCTAGAAAGAGCTAGTCTGAAGGATAGCACAGAGGCACTTATGATGGCTGCACAGGAACAGGCCCTGAACACCAGAGCAACAGAGGCCAAGATCTACCACACCAGACAAGACCATAGGTGTAGGTTATGCAAAGATGCCCCTGAGACAATCCACCACATAACTGCAGGGTGTAAGATGTTGGTAGGGAAAGCATACATGGAACGCCACATCCAAGTGGCTGGCACAGTGTACAGGAACATCTGTGCAGAATATGGACAGGAAACCCCAAATTTAAAGTAGGAAACACCTCCTAAGGTAGTAGAGAACGAGCGAGCCAAGATACTGTGGGACTTCCAGATCCAGACTGATGAAATGGTGATAGCGAACCAACCAGACATGGTGGTGGACAAACAACAGAGGACAGCCATTGTGGTTGACGTAGCAATACCAAATGATGGCAACATCAGGAAAAAGGAACAGAAGAAATTAGAGAAGTACCAGGGCCTCAAAGAAGAACTTGAGAAAGCCTGGAGAGTGAAGACATTGGTGGTGCCCGTGCTCATCGGGGCACTGACCCCCAAACTGAAAGAGTGGCTAAAGCAGATCTCAGGAAAAACATCAAACATCTCAGTCCAGGAAAGTGCAGCTCAAGGAACAGCTAAGATACTGAGCAAAACTCTCAAGCTCCCAGGCCTCTGGTATAGGACCCGAGCTTGGAAAGATGGGACCAATCGTAGAGGGTGAGATAGGAATTTATTTTATATATATACACAGGTGGATAGCTCAACTAGAAAGGCACCAGATTTCCATGCCACTCAAATGTAAGTACGTGTACCTGGTTTGAAAAAATCTGGCATTGGTGCATCACTAGTCTGTAGTTCAAGTGCAGTTTTTAGTGCTGTGGTCTGCTAAGGGAGAAGTCTGCATGGGCAATCCATTCCTATTGCTTCAAGATACCATACAGAGACAGACAGTCCCCGTCCAAATGGTTCATTCAGCTCAGCTGTCTAAAACTCTTCAAGAAATCCTTTGGATTGTTTTCCATTTCCCATCCAACAGCTCTGCTTTAAAGAGAAATGTTCCACTGCAGAGGTTGGGAGTTCACCATGTCAGTCGTTAGGCAAAATACTTCGCCCTCCTTGCCTGCTGGTAGTGGTCAGAGGGACTGGTGACACCTATACTCAGCAGCCTCACTTCTGTCAGCGTGCCCCAATGTACTCATCACCACCAGTGTGTGAATGTGTGTGAATGATAGGGATGGGACGAAATATCGTTTGGCAAAATCTCGCGATACAAAACGTGACAAAATGCATCGAGTTAATGTGCGTTTATTACTATGAGGCATCTGGGAGCCTAAGGTCGTTTATAAGAGCTCAGACCGTGTGGGTAATGTTGCGCAATCATGTCCGTTTTATAAAAGATTACGCGATGGTGGCATAAAGGAGGTATGGATGCGGTCTCTGAGCTGCCACGGACTTCCGTTTATCTTGGACATAACTTGCTTTTTATTGCGATCAAAGCCGCGCTCGTTGAGGTTTTTTTTCCCACATTTCTCTCCTGGAGCTCCGCATCGCTCCAGTTTATCATCTCAGCTGGTTCAAAAACAAAACTTGTGGCCGTGTTTACTTTCATTTTCATTTTATAGTTCCCGGCCGGAGCTCGGCATTAATTCATCACGTGGTCATGACATCTCCCTCTGTTAACTTAATGTGCGTTTATAAGACCGGCGAAGCCGCAATATTACAGCAATATTACAGCAATATTACTATCAAGCGTGGCGGCACGAATGCTGCAAAATTCGGTAATATTACGCTGATTTGCCAGCATGGTGTGTCTTATAAAAAGGGCTTATGGTGGCAGGCCAACAGCACTATCTGCTGATTAAGCAGGGTAAAACTAAATGAAAAAAAAAAGAATCCGGGGAACGGTGCAGTGCGTCGTGACGTCGTCACATCAAGTCACAGCGCCTGTTGCAACAACAACACTGCAGGCAGGAGACATTGTTTCTGCTCAAAGATCACTGATTACACCAGAACATGTTGATATGTTAGTTTTTTTGAAGAAGAACCAGTCCTGAGATAACTTAACCTAGGGTTAGAGCAGCACTAAGAGAGTGTTCTTGTTTGTGTTTGGCCTGTTAGGCCTTGTGTTTCCCTGTATGCAACGGAAAAAAAAATAAACAAGTTGTTATTATACAGTAATATTTTTTCCTTTTTTGATATCGTATCGTGACGTATCGTTTTGTGACTATGACATATCGAGGTGCATCGTATCGTTAGTTTAAGTGTATCGTCCCATCCCTAGTGAATGACCGACTATAGTGTAAAGCACTTTGAAGTCTTCCAACTCAAACAAGTGCTATAAGTGCCACTTATTTATCCCCCCTCTCTCCCCCCTCACTTACATCTGACCAGGTGAGGAGAGAACTGAGGCGGCTTAAGAGCAGGAAAGCTGAAGGATGTGACGGGATCTGCCCCAGACTGCTCAAAGACTGTGCTGACCAGCTTTGTGAAGTGGTCATGCACATGTTCAACCTAAGCCTACGTCTGGAGTAGGTCCCCATCCTGTGGAAGACCTCCTGTGTGGTTCCAGTTCCCAAGACATCACATCCTAGGGAAGGAGAGCACTACATACCAGTCGCCTTGACCTCTCACCTGATGAAGACCATGGAGAGACTCATCCTCACCCACCTACGCTCCGTGGTGAGCCCCGAAATGGACACACAGCAGTTTGCATATAAACCATACATGGGGGTGGAGGATGCCATCATCTACCTGCAGCACTGGGCACTGACTCACCTCGAGATGCAAAAAAGCACTGAGAGTCACATTTTTCAAGTTCTCAAGTTCTTTCAACACCATACAGCTGTCTTTACTGCAGCAGAAGATGTGGGGTGCAGGAGTGGATGGTCATCTGACTGCATAGACCATTGACTACCTCACCAACAGGTCACTGTATGTGAGGCCGCGCAACTGTACGTCTGAGTTGGTTCTGACAGTACAGGAGCTCCGCAGGGAACGGTGCTCTCCCCCTTTCTATTCACCTTCTACACCTCGGACTTCACCTACAACATCAGCAGCTGTCATCTCCAGAAGTTCTCAGATGATTTGGCCATTGTCGGCTGTGTGTCTAAGGGTAATGACCTGGAGTAAAGGTCAGTCATCATGGACTTTCTTGGACTGGTGTGAGCGTAACCACCTTCGCTTAAACACCAGTAAGACAAAGGAAATGGTGATTGATTTCCAGAGAAACACTCTTCCTCACTCACCAACAAACATCCAGGGTGCAGACATTGAGGTGGTAGATACGTTTAATTACATGGGTGTTCACCTCAACAGGTAACTGAACTGGTCCCACAACACAGATGCTCTGTATAAGAAGGGCCAAAGCCGCCTCCATCTCATGAGGAGGCTGAGGTCCTTTGGCATTAATTCCCATCTGCTAAACTTGTTTTACCATTCTGTTGTTGGCTCTGTTATTCATTCTGCTGTGGTCTGTTGGGGTGTAAGCAGCTCTGACTGAAACAGGAAGAGATTGAACAAGCTAGTTAAGAAAGCTAGTTCAGTTCTGGACTGCCCATCTGGATTCTGTTGAGGACGTGTGTGAAAGGAGGATGTTGGTGAAGCTGACCTCCATCTTGGAAAACCCCTCCCACCCACTGTATTCCACTGTGGAGGCCATGGACAGCTCCTTTAGTGGCAGACTGAGACATCCAAGATGTAAAACAGACCGCTACCATAGGTCATTCATTCCCACTGCAGTAAGAGTGTAGAACTCCACAGTTTAACTGTTACTGGCATTATCCTGTTACACGCTAACTTCAGTGCTATATTCAGTATGTGTTCAATACTTGTGCAATACCAGATGTACATTAGTATGTCTATGTCCCTTATGCTGCGTATTCTTGGAAACCCAATTTTCTATTTTTCTTTGTTGTTTTAAGTGGTTTGAAGGTTACAATAGCTTACATCCTTTGTGTATTTACTAGGGCTGAAACAAATCATCGAATGATTCGAATAGTTTGATTCATTAAATTTATCAAATCATTTTACTGATTCGAGGCTTCGTTAAAAGTGCGCACCACAGCCTGAACACATTTTACTGGCGCACTATGTGGTAATCTAGGTGCTGTGGAGGAAAATAAAGAAACCAGCAGAGACACAAACCATTGTAAAAGGCAGAAGCGGTCCAAAGTTTGGGATCAGAAGTGAACTACGAGCAGATTGGATAATGCTGGCGGGAAGCACACTTACGATCAAGTGAGGTTCTGAAAAAACTAAACTAAGAATGACTAAACTCTACAAGCAGAAAGAAAATTTCCACCATCCCGTTTATTTGCAGATGTCTGCAGCCTGCAGTGGTATGGGGCAGACTCATAGCAGCTACCTGGAGCCAGGTATGCTCAACACCACAGCGGGCTTATGGCAAGCCGTTGAAGTATGTAACTAACAAACACTTCTATTTTTGGTTATAATTTAGACTGGATTATCACCAAGCCGTACGAAATACAATAGCTATGCCACCAATACATTGTTACCAGTCGAAATGAAATGTGATTAGCATTTCCAGTAGCTTACTGAACATGTTAATTAAATACATTAAATTCTACTGATCATAGTTTAACTGTGGATATATTCAGAATTTTTTTGACTAGGATGAGTGATATTAATACAAACGTAAAATATTACTGAAATCTAAGAGAATTTTGTTCCATACTAACTATAAACATCAGATGGGAAAGAGGGAACTAGACAACACCAATTTAATACATATTATTGAGCCTTTTATAATAAGAGTCTGACATTACGGCCTCATAATTTTTTTGTGTTTCATATTGTGTTTTCATATTTTCATACAATCGCGTTTCACTTGAAACGTCAAATTTTTCTTCCTCCTTGTCACTAAGTGTATGTGCTGCTGTAACGAGTGAATTTCCCAACTGTCGGATTAATAAAATCTATTCTATTATATTTATCAAGGCAGAACAACAACAAATGTTTATTATTTTCTACAGAGAGTCTAAGTCACGTTCACCTATTTCCAGTCCATGGGTCCCCCGATGCCAAAAAAAACTAATGGGAGTCTATGAGCCGATAAAAGTTATTTTCTGATCCCGTTTGATATGTGAAATGGATTTAAATTATGATGTCCGTGAATTTTAAAGACAAACGATGATGCCAAGAAAGCACTTATTTTCAAACGGCGGCAAAAGTTACTTTAGGTTTTGTGTGAAAAGACATATAGGACTACAAATGTTTGTCTCACCAAATCAAACCGGAGAAGAAGAAAAATGTCTGAGTTTAGGGAGCTTCACGTCCTTCTTCCAGAATGACAGAAGGAGCATTAAACATGGAGAAAAACACTATAAATCTGGTCATGTGGTAAGTAGCAGCTACACTGGGGGAGAAGAGATTCTGCTGTGATGTTATGTATGACATTTCTGATTTGTAGTCTTTTAAATTACCAATTTTTTACAAGCTAATAAATCTCAAATTATGTTGTTTTGCACTATTCTAATTCTGCTATTCCGTAAATGTAAATTTAGTACAGACTATTTTTCACTTCTGGCTTTTTCTTTGTACATTTTTAATGTCTGTTATTCGAATCAATTGATCCATCCACCCATCCATCCGATATGCTCTTGCTTGAACAATGTTACAACAACCATGTGCTTAAGAGTCATGCATTATCAGCAATCACAGGTCAGGCCATCAACAGCACTCAAATGTACCTGATGGGACGCAGCTGCACTGCAGCGGTGCTGTGCCAACTCCAGCATGGTTCTGTAGCTCTTACAGCAGGAAGGACAGTCGAAGCGGTTGGGCCCATCGTCGTGTATTCTCTGATGGTTACGGAGGTACCTTGCCAGGCGGAAGGCTTTTCCACACAGGTCGCACATGTAACGCTTCTGACCGTGAATTCGCATGTGGTTGCGCAGAGACATGTAGTTGGTGTAGGGTTTACTGCAGAAATCGCACCTTGATTGTGATAAAAGCAGTTTCAAGATTAGAATGGAGATTAATGACAGCAGCACATTTAAAGCCAGAGATTTTAACCCTCACTTGAAGTTTCCTGTCCTGTGGGTGAGCTTGTGGTTGAGCAGCGAGCTGGCATGTTTGTAGGCACAGTTGCACAGATCGCAGACGTACGGCCTTTCATCGGACTCCATGTCATCTGATGCCGTTGTTGCTGGTGGCGGTGGAGCTCGGGACTCCATGGAGAGAGCGGAGCTGGAGAGTGATGCTGAGGATGAAGGCAGCTGATCACACCAGCTAATGGTGGAACTTGGCTATGAAAGAAATATATACAATAAAAATGAAGAACCACCACAATTTTTAATAAAAAACATCATTTTCGAACTGGTTCGTGAAGCAAGACATCTGTCACATTGCTGCACTAGATGGAAGAAAACTGAACAAGGGATTCGTACACAGGGTACGACTGGAGGAAAGCTTCAGTCAAATGGAAGAATTAATTTCATGTTTCTCACAGTGCAATTTCAGAAATATGGATGGACATTTGGAAAGTTTAAGAGGCACCGTGCGAGGCTAAAAACAGCAGCTTTAAAACTGAGACCATCGGTTCATGGATCTTGTAGGAACGATATGTGGCTAACTTAGAGATATTTCTTTAATGAAAACAAACAGGAGTGAATGTTATTCATCTTGAACGTGACTTTGTAAATTAGGTGATAGAAACAATAAACGTTTCGTCTAAAACATAACTGACTACAGATGGGCGTGTGGGTCTGTGCACGGTGCAATTACATCTGGAGGGATGACTGAACTGCAGTCTAGCATCACAAAGAGACCTTAGATGCTACTCCGCGGGGAGTCTTCCGCTGTCGTTTCCTGTCAGGCTGTCTGCTTGTGTTTACTTTGCGCTGTTTGCTAATAATTTTACAAGCCTCAAGCTAAACTTGCCTCCGTCTATTCAGCAGGAAACGTCGGAACACAACATACCCTTGGAGCACCGCTTTAAACACATTCGTCTGGTGTTAGCTTAAAGAAGCTAGTGTTAACACAAGTTAGCTCACGCTAATGCTCACGGATGCCACCATAATTTAAAATATATATTTGATAACGTTTTCTTATGGCACAACAACAAGTGGCTGAAACCCCAAGTTTACATCTCCTAGATCATTTGCTGAGGTGTAATAAAATCAAAACTGTGCTAAAATGGGTAGCTACTTAGCTTCCGCGAAAGCTACAAAGTAGGCCTGGAGGCGCCGAGAGGTCGAGATGAGATTGTTGTCAGTCAGCTGTCTAACAACACTGGACCCTTCTTAAACTACAACACTAAACCTGGCCCGACAGCGATATGTTCCAGGCAGTGAGGGCGAGCAAAATCACCATTCACTAGCCTCTTATTGGCTAAGAAATTGTTTTCTTACTCCGGAATCGTTCGGATCTTTTTTCCAGAACAATTGTGAGCAGTGGCCGAAAGACTCTGTCGATGACACGTAGTTCACTCCGTTTCTGTCCTGAAAGTCTCCATGTGTGCTGCCTGTATTTGTCCTGGCGTACATTGTCGGTTTTCAAAAATATTATTGACGTTTTTGGTTAAAATGAAACAGGTCTGCTTTGTTGAGATCTTCCAAAATGCGAAATGGTTCTTCTGTGAAATTAACATTTTGGCGGCAGACGCACGGAGACAAAGCAGATGTCACTGCCCCCTGCAGGATGGGAGGATGCAGAACACAAAGGTAAAGGGCGAAAGCGCTAGACAAACTTGTACCTTTTGCATTTTATGCAGGAATTAAGAGGGAAAAAATCTAATAGGCTACAATACTTCTGCAGCCAGCGTACTAGCATCAAATCAGCAATGTATACTGAAACTGTTATGTGATTTATGAGAGAACAACAACAAAAAAACTTTAGTTTGCCTGATCTTGAGAAGCTGAGTGGTTTGAAACTTCAATAGTGTAACTCTTAGCAAATCAGAGAAGTTGGTGCATCGTCTAGTCGGGTCTGGATCTGTTAAGTCACTCCCAGGAAAATCTTGAAGCAAGAGAGCACAGCTCTCAAAAGTGTGAGAATTTACACTATAGGCATGTTTCCATTGTTGGAACTTCAGGGTAAATTCTGGGAGGAGGAACCTAAGTGGGAGATATGATGTCTTTGTCCTCTCAGCTGTTGTGCCTCATAAATTCAGCCTTTTCAGGAGTTTCAACAAATGTCAGCATATCGCTAACATTGGCACCCGGGGGTCTGAGGTTCAAGTCCCGCCCGGGCCCTCGTTTGTCCACCTTGCCACATTTGGCGTTGTTGGCAGGATCCATGTAGAACTGTGAAGTTGGTCCATGGATGTGGAATTTGTGGCACCCTGCGCGGGAGCACGGGACGTGCTTGTAGAAAGAGGGGGGAAGATGTGACAGTGTGAGTGTCCTGTCACTGTAACCCGATTGATCATGCGTCTTGGCTGCTTGGCCACAGGGATATCCCTTTGGCTGACTGGCTAATGTGCGTGACTCTCACCTGGGGGTCTGGGGTTTGAGTCCCGCCCGGGTTCTCATTTGTCCACCTTGCCACATACAGTACCATTAAAAGTTTTATTCTATTGAAGTATATCATAACGTAATCCATTTGGAGCACAAGAGCAGCTGCGTGATATAAAACGTGGCGTTCAATGACCAGAAGTTCCGTTTTTTATAGCATTCTGTGAGACAAATTGCTTTTGAAGCAGAATGGAAGCACAAGAAAATAAGCACCGATTGAGATTAAAATTGTCGTTACTAAACTCCAAACACTGGAAAACAAGGCGGAATTCCTCCACATTGCCACCACTAAACTCCCGACACCGGAAAACACGGAATTCCCCCACAATGACTTCATTCATGGGGCTTAACTCTTAATTCTACTGCCGGTTGTTTATGTCTGCTGATGTAATTTCCTAAGGAGTTACAACCAATCAGCGTGAGTTAACCAAAAGTTCCACTCAGTGAGCCATTCCAAGTACCCTGATCAGGTACTCAGAAAATTCCTGAAAATGGCCTTGAAAACGGCCGTTGGGCCAGCCCAGTCAAGTGGACCCTTACCAAAAAGTAGTATATGCAAATGTACTTCAAGTATACTAATTGTAAACTAAAATTAAGAGTATACTTTCAGTTTACCCTAAGTGTACTTACTCGGAGATATACTTTACAAAGTTTGTTACGAGACACACACACGCCGAGAAGTTCCTGTAAATTTACACTGAGGTGCCGACAGTAGAAAGGCACCTCATGTAGGAAGTCAAAAACAGTTTTCTGCAAAAGATTGTATTATACAGTAGCTAAAACTAGATCGTGACGTAACGTTGCAATGCATTGTGGGATGTAGCCCTAGAAAAACAAGCATGTATTTTGCATTGGTGCATATGGGTCTGCTCCACTTGTCTCAAAGTTGTAGTTTCATCTCCTAAAGATGATCAAACAGGAAGGAACTAAGCACCGCTGTTGGGGGAGGTGCAAATCAGACTCTAGACACCCAGATTGGATGTCTAAAGGGACATTTTTTTATTCATTTTCCAAAGCCGGATAAGGTCCACGACAACGTGAAACAGCTGGAAATAGAAACAGGCCAAGCTAAAGACAGAAAAAGCGAAGCATGTGTATGTATGTATGTATGTGGAAGAGCGAATTTTCAGTGTGGAGCAGATCAAAGGGGGCACGTATATTTATTCCATACATTTTGTCGTCGGGAAAGGTCCTACATTCGAGAATAACAAGCTGATACTAGCAACGCTCTCAGATTTGGAGTTATCCAGGAGGCTGGAGACTCTAGAAGGGGCTATATAAATACAGGCCATTTAGCATTTACATTCTTATTGCAAAGTTCTTTTCAACATTCATGTTTACATCTGTATTTGTTAGATTTGTGTTTAGGCACAATAAAACCACCACCTCTGAAAGTGACAGCTTGATGGGAATGGTCAGTATGAACTCCATACGTCAGGAAAACAAATCTCTACTATACTAACGCAATAATCAGCAAACACAATTATTACAGAAACATCTGTTAACCACTGAAGTCATCAATGTTTGCAGTCTTTATTCTTATATAACATGGTCACTCGTTAAATAACTCATCCAACTCTGTATAAAGGTTATGTTTCCTCTTTTATTTGTAACAATTTATGTCCATAAAACAGTGAAATGATAGATTTTGGCACGTAATGTTGGCACATTTATCACCTTAATCACATTAGCTAAAGCCTTTTGAGACATATCTGAATTCTACCTTCATAACAATCACAGTTAATGATGTGAATATGTCAGCTGTTACTGAAAATCAGGATGCCATTAAGATTGAATGCTTCATTTAACATGTACATATTAATAAATATTGATATATCTATAAACACATAATCACAGACAACAGAAGAGCGTGAGTTTCTCCTAAAATGCTCCATGTTAAACACTCAGTGATGCTTTGGTTCACTGTTTTCACATCGTTTAAATCTTAAATGCTCACTTTGTTACTGTGTGGAAACTTTTCAAGTAAAAACATTCTAGTGAATAAGTACCTATTCATCAAGATAGATTCAAAAAGTCTTAGGAAACTATATAGACTAAAATAAATTTACCTTAAACCCAACTATAAGATTTTCTGTTTTTCATTAATAAAAACCTGTAAACATGTTTACTGGGTTTTATATCAGTTGTATTTTGTTACAGCTCACTGACATTTGTCATTCTTTTTGTCAAACTTGGAGCAGGTTTTATTGTGAAGTATTAAGACATAGTAAGAAGTAAGATAAACAGGAATAGTTGTAGTAACTCAAAAAACAAAATCAACCACATGTCTGCATTTTTTTCAATATATTGAGTTTGATTAACAACATAAATGTTACTGTGAAAAAATGGTAAATGTCCTGTATTTATAGGTGCTTTCTATAGTCCTAGAACCCCCCAAGGTGCTTTACAACAGTCCATTCACATGCTGAGGGTGATGAGCTACATTGTAGCCACAGCTGCCCTGGGGCACACTGACAGAGTTGAGGCTGCCGACCACCACCAGCAGGTAAGGAAGATAAGTGTCTTGCCCAAGGACACGACGACTATGACAGATGAGGCTCGAACCTGCAACCTTCCGGTTATGTTTCAGGAACTAAACTCCTCTGCCACCGTCCCTCAAATGATTGAACACCATCAGATAATATAGACTTAAAGGTATTGCGGACGTTTTTTACTTCCGGGTGGACCATCTAAACCATTGGTCCACATAACTGTCAATCATTCTGGTGAAGCTTTTACGCAAGGCCGTCCGTCGTACATGCTCGCTCCTAGGTTAGTTTTCACTTCCTGCGTATGCGCACTCTGTTCTTCTACCTCTCCGTTCTCACCGGGTTTTTTTGAAAATGGCTGAGAGTCGCAAGAGAAAAAGTGTCTTCGAGGTCTATGATAAGAAGAGAAAGGCCTCTGAAGTGTGAAATAAGACCAGAGGTTTTTTAGGAGACTCTTTTCAACGATTGCGTGCATTTTCAAAACGTGGAGAGGGCGGTTCTTTCCTGAAATTCAGAAACATCATATGCATTACCTTTAAACAACACCAGTAATTCTCTCAAAATAATGCAGATGCACTAAAATGATCCACTATTATTTAAAAAATACTGCTCAAACATTGTTTCAGCCACATCCGGTCATTCAGCCACCATGCTGTTGCTGGTCAGAGAGACAGGTGGCGTCCATTATGTGGCAGCCTCGTTTCAGTCAGTTAGCCCCAGGGAAACTGTGGCTCATCACTGCCAGTTTGTGAATGCATATAGGTAGATGACTGTTGAGTTGTAAAATACCTTGGAGGGTTCTAGGATTTTAGAAGGTGTTTTATATATATCTATAGATATATAATGTAATATAAAGGCCATTTACCATGTATTTTTACATGAACCATGACTTAAAGCAGCTGTCCAGAGTATTTCCTTTATCTGATGGCACCATCTAGTGGCTGACAAGCATATCACACCAAGAGTTGTTGGATTCGGTTTTTTAAGATGGCGACGGCACGTTTCTTGTTAATGAATGCACACCTCTAGCTGACAAACAGAGCTAAAACACGTTGTTATACAATTATTACTCTCATGTCATGGTGTTTTTTTCATATATTTATATTTTAAAGACTTACTTGTCCGTGAAAAGTTAATCAATTCTGCATCAGCCGAGGTACTTCCTTAACTCTGGAGCACGTAAGCGGTAGTCTAACGCTATTGGTTAGTTCTGACCGGCGCTCAGTTCATATTGCACGGAGCTCTACGGGGCAGGGGGCGGGCTTAGCAAAAAAAAAAAGATGTATTGTCTACATTATATCACTTTTACGGATTTCTGAAAAATCATATATAATTCCTGAAAGGGGAAAACTCTGGACAGCCGCTTTAAATGCTCAATCATTTCAGCTATTCAATTACAGCAAGATCATGGTAGATTAACACAATCATACCCACATGAGTGCAAGCGTGGAACATTTAATTCTTAATCTCCAGGATAGAGGGATTGTGATCAAGAATAGCAAGAATAATTTTGTCCATGTACTGCCTCAGACGCAGGTTGATCTCCTCCTGTTCCCTCAAAGCGTCAACCAGCTAAAACAAAGGGACAGTTTATGTGAGGGGCAGTCCACAAAAACACAAACCACTGTTTTCTCACACCACCATAAACGGACTAACCTCATCTCTTGAAGCATTGTCGATCTCAGCTGCTAGACATTGGGCCTTGGTATGGCAGGAAAACAAGTTCTTTGCTTCATACAAACTCAAACTGAGAATTTGAGCATTGAGGTCATCGTTCTGGTCCCGCAGCTTAAAGTTTTCCTGAAGAAGCAAACAGAAGTTTAACAAGGATTTCTGAATGCATTCATGTAAAATGCTATTCTAACTGGACTTCTAGCTTGTACTGTGAAACCTCTGCAGATGGTCCAGAAAGCAGCGATGCGTCTGATCTTCAATCAGCCTGAACGAAAACATCTCCCCTGTTTGTTGAGCACCACTGGCCATCCTTAGCCAACCACACTCAAGTTACTGATGTTAGCCTACACAGTTCTGAATGGCACGTCTTTCGTCTACTTGAATCCTCAAATGCTTATGTCACAACTGGGTCACACCGGTCATCAACTGGCAATGCTGACACCCATGCTTAAGATAATCTAGACAAGGGTTGGCAACTGTTGGCATGCAAAGGGTTAACTAATGGCATGCAGAGCATTAATCTGAGAAGGTATATTTAAAAATAAATGTAACAGACATAAGTTTCTATTTATTTATAGTCCTGGTTCTGTTCTTGTTTGAGAATCTTAATACCTTACAAAGTTGAAATGTGTAGCTGTGCCGGTTCGGCACGTAGGGTTTAATCAAGTCAGAGAGATACATTGGGGCAGAGCCATTCAGAATCTTAAAAACAATAGTCAGGATCTTGAACTTGACACGAGAATGTACTGGTAACCAGTGGAGATGTGCAAGAACAGGAGTGATGTGATTACGCCTGCTAGTATTAGTCAGGAACCTGACTGCAGCGTTCTGGACCACCTGTAGTCTGTTCAAAGCTGAGGCAGGGACATCAAAGACGACAGAGTTTGCGTAATCCAAGCGGGCGGTAATAAAAGCATGAATGACAGATTCCAAGTGTGGCCGTTTCAGGATCGGTTTTAGGCTTACTAAACGGAGCAGTTGGAAGTAACAAGACTTAACCACAGCATTAATCTGGGCTGTAAATATCCAGTGTGCAGACATTAAAGAGGTGGATACCTTTAAGTACCTGGGTGTTCATTTCAACAATAAACTGAACTGGTCCCACAACACAGATGCTCCGTATAAGAAGGGCCAAAGCCGCCTCCACCTCCTGAGGAGGCTGACGTCCTTTGGAGTTAATTCCCATCTGCTAAACTCTTTTTACAATTCTGTTGTTGGCTCTGTTATTCATTCTGCTGTGGTCTGTTGGGGTGCAGGCAGCTCTGACCGAGACAGTTAAGAAAGCTAGTTCGGTTCTGGGCTAGCACTGGATTCTGTTGAGGACGTGTGTGAAAGCAGGATGTTGGTGAAGTTGACCTACATCTTGGAAAACCCCTCCCACCCACTGTATTCCACTGTGGAGGCCATGGACAGCTCCTTTAGTGGCAGACTGAGACATCCAAGATGTAAAACAGAACGCTACCGTAGGTCATTTATTCCCACTGCAGTAAGAGTGTAGAACTCCACTATATGGGGTGAACTATATGGGGTGCAGGCAGCTCCGACCGAGACAGGAAGAGACTGAACAAGCTAGTTAAGAAAGCTAGCTCAGTTCTGGGCTGCCCACTGGATTCTGTTGAGGACGTGTGAAAGCAGGATGTTGGTGAAGCTGACCTCCATCTTGGAAACCCCCTCTCACCCACTGTGGAGGCCATGGGCAGCTCCTTTAGTGGCAGACTGAGACATCCAAGATGTAAAACAGAACGCTACCGTAGGTCATTCATTCCCACTGCAGTAAGAGTGTAGAACTCCACAGTTTAAGGAAGAAGGCGTTTCAGACACAACTTTAAAGTGTTAGGTGAAAGTTCTTACTAGAAACTGGGTAGAACTTGTTTTATTGACTGCAGATTTTGTTTTGTTTGAAATGAAGTTAAAGAGAGGAACACTATTTAGTTAGTTCTGTATATAGACCTGTTTCAATCTCGTGACTTCATGCTCCATTTCCATCTCCCTGGTTTTGGCGTTGTACTCAGACAACCCCTTGCTGATTCCAGGATGTTCCATTTCCAATTTGAACAACTGCAGATAATCCAGCTCGCGGCGAAGATCATCAATCAACTGCACAAAAAATAAATAAAAACAAAGTCTAATGTAGACTCAAATTCCTATATCCACCTTTAAATTTGACAAAGACTGCCTCACCTCTTGCATTGACTCTTTTTCCTTCTGAAACTCATGGCGGTTATGCCAAAGCTTGTCCATTATCATCCTGTACAGATCCATCTCATCTTTCAGCCTCAGACTAGTGTCATCCAGCTTGTCTGTCATTCTCTGCTTCTCCTGCAGAGGAAAAGAAAGAAGAAATGATGCTTATGACAGAAAAAACGGACCACAGTACAAACGGTTTCATCAACTTTCTAATCCTGAAAACCACTACGCCATGTAAACATGCACTCTAAGAAATGAAATGTTGAATTTACTTACCAAGTTATGTCAACTGGTTCCACTAAATCTAGTTGCTTAAATGTAAAGACTAATATACATTGTTATGTTAAAGTAAATGAATACTCTTTAGATTTAAGCAAATATGTTTAGTTGAACCAGTCGACATAACTTGGTTAAGTAAATTCAACATTTCATTTTTAGAGTGTGGGCGAGTGACTCAAAATCTTTAAAATAAAATTAAGACCCTGCAGCATGCACCCTATACCAAAAGGTTATGGGAGTGAATAAAATAAAGTTTTAAGATGATTCCTGTTTAAAAGGAGCCACATATTCAAGTTTGACAACCCCAAGTGACCTTCTATCCATACATATATTGAAATATTATATATTTAGATATTATTTTACTTCTTTATTTTATTTATTTATTTCTCTACATTTTCATGTATTTATTCCAATCTGTTTTCTATTTCACAAGGGTTTGGGTTCTACAGAGGTCCTTCATTTATACAAAAAGAGTGCTTGAGGCAGGTCCCAGTCATGCTAGAAGGACTATGTCCTGGCTGGCCTGGGAATGCACTGGGTTCCCACCAGAAAAGTTGTTGAAAGTGGCTGAGGAGAGGATAATACAGAGTTGCTGCCCCAAAACCCAAACCCGGGTAAGTATAGAAGACAAAATGCTTTCATTTTACATACTAGTTGTTAGAAAAAATTTCAAATTGGCACAGTCAATAATAAAAACCCCATAATTAAAATCCAAGTAGTAAAAAGCATTATTCTCGGGACAATTTCACTCACCTGGTCCAGTTTTTCTGACTGAGACTTGAGCCTGCGAACATTTGATGTCATCTCTCCGTTCTCCTCCTCCAACTGCTGAACCCTGTGGGGGAAGTTTTATGGGTCAGTGCAGCAGTCTTTAAATATTATTGTTTCAGCCCAGCTACTGCACCTACAAATAATCAAAATTTCTTTGATTGCAATTCTATTTTTATTTCTGACTTGCCTTTCAGTTCTTTATGCCAAATGTTTGTTTAATGCTGTCTGACCCCACAGGTTACTGAAGCATTTTTTTTATGATTTCGACACAGAATTCAAACTAAAGTGATTGTTTTCATTTTTCCTCATACATTTTTTAACCCCTTCAACAAAATTTCAGCATTTTCAACAAATTGTTTTTCTTGTTTAGTACAGTCAAGCTATACCATTTGGTATCAAATTGGGCTGAAAAAGCTGAAACATTCTGAAAGGTACTGAAACGGTCAAGAATGAAAGTGAAACATCATGGCGGCAGCTAGGATTTTACAGATGCTACACAAAATTTACTCAGTTTGAAGACAAGAATGGATTCCACACGACTGGATTGCAAATGCTTGCCTTCAAACCAGCTGAGTAAATTTCCCACTGCATGGATGAAATTCTACCTGCTGCCACCATGTTTTTGCCAGTCCCCTAAAATGTTCGGGCAGCACAGGTGACTAGTAATGGGCAAATTAACTCTAGGATAGGGAGGTCTGACTGTTGTGTTGAAAGGAGAGCTGAGTCGAAAGGCGAAGCTCTCAGTTTACTGGTCATCTACGTTTCAACCCTCATCTATGGTCATCAGCTTTGGGTCGAGATGGAAAGAACAAGAACAAGCGGCCGAAATGACTTTTCTCTGCAGACACGACTCAAGACAAGGGGAAGAAAATGGATGGATGGATATTAAGAGTAACAGCATCACAGTAACGCATTACTCCACAGCCAGCTCACATAGGTGGGCCCCATATGGGATCTATATGGGCAAGCCGTATGGGTCCCACCAGGGTTTGTCAGCAGTTTCCACGGTGGCCCCATGGGGGTATGCCCAGAAAGATTTTTGCCCACATAAATTTTAACGGGCCCCACATGAGTTTTCAGAGGGTTTGATTCAAACACGGGCAAACCCCCGTGGGGTCACCATGGAAACTGCGGACAAACCCTGGTGGGACCCATACGGCTTGCCCATATAGATTTCATATGGGGCCCACCTATGTGTGCTGGCTGGGTAGTAACATGTCAGACAACACTGTTCATGATACTGTTCATGGTACACAGTATCTATGCAAAGAGCCCATCTTAAATGGTATGTTTAGGATCAGGGTAAAGATGTTTAAAATTAAAGCACAACCAGCCCCTGGAATCATTCAGGGCCTGTCCTCTGTTGGGATCAAATGGGAGTTTACCTGCTACAGAGCAAGTCAATCTCCACATTTCTGTCTCTCTCCAGTTTGCTGCAAGTGTCTCGGTGCCTCTTGTTCTCTTCTTCCAGAGTCTCTGCAGCCTTCGTCTCTGCATCCTTCACCTGCTCCTCCAGCTCATGGACCCTGGAATGCAAATACTTACAGTTTAGGTAAAACATTTTGACTTTGATACAAGAAATGGTTCTTCAAAATAAAGTTATGTACAACTAATGAGCAAACAATAAGTAAATGTGATCACTTTGTGATGAATTCCTAAATCTCTTAACAGTATGTTTTAAGTCCAATAACAGGATTTACTCAAGGTTTAGCTAAACCTAACACTCAGTATGGAAATATTACAAAGTTAAGTAGAAGGGAATTTGACTAAATGCTAAACTAAAACTCAAACATTGACATGATGCATTTTCCTACCTGTGAAACAGGTGTGTGTTTTCCTGTTTGAGTTTAGACTTCAGGTCACTGTT
Source organism: Aphyosemion australe (assembly GCA_006937985.1). NCBI lineage: Eukaryota > Metazoa > Chordata > Actinopteri > Cyprinodontiformes > Nothobranchiidae > Aphyosemion > Aphyosemion australe. Next base: position 396,897 of record SSNS01000162.1, on the reverse strand, counting down.
GGCAAGACTGTCGCTCTCCAACTCGGTCACCTTTTTCTCCAGATAACTAACCTGAGTGAGACAACCAGGTTCAGTTTGACTCGGTAAGAGGAGAATTTCATTCACTTTCAGTTTGCTTTCATATTGGTTACACGCATGTAAGGACCATTGTTGGTAGAAAGGATCAAAACATTTCAATCACTCTGTTTTACCATGCCCATTGCCAAAGACTCAGCTCCAACATGCAGGATGTCTGTCCTTTTTTGATTGGTAGCAGCCGGTGTTTGTATCTGACAGATGAGTCAGACGTTACCTTCCTAGCTTTTTGCTTTGCTTTTCTTCTTTATAAGCAGGAATGTGAGTTGTGCTGTCAGCGCAGACTTACATATTGGGTAGTTAAAGTAGCTCTCCGGAGTATATCTTTTATATGATTGGCACCATCTAGTGGCTGACATGCGTATTACACCAATAGTCGGGGGACTCGGTAATTTAAGGTGGCGACTGCATGTTTCTTGTTTATGAATGTGCTTCTGTAGCCGACAAACAGAGCTAAAATATGTTGTTTTACAATTATTATTCTCATGTCATGTTGTCTTTTCATATATTTATATTTTAAAGACTTATTTGTCCATGAAAAGTTCATCAATGCTGCATCAGCTGAGGTACTTCCTTAAATTTGAAGCACGTAGTCTAACGCTATTGGTTAGTTCTGGTCGGCGCTCAGTTTCCTATTGCATGGAGCTCTACGGGACAGGGGGAGGGCTTAGCAAAAAAAAAAAAGACGTATCGCTTACATTATATCACACTACATTAATCATACTTGGCTGCGTTACTACAATGGCATACCACTTCACTATCTCTACGCTTGGCTGAGCAGGAGTTGCTGATTGTCCCTCGATCTAACATCTCACAATTTTCAGACTCTTTCTGTTATTCACATGTCACGTCAATCATGGGAAATAGATGATTATTATTAATATTATTATTAATATGTTAAAACCTGGTTGTGTGTGTGTGTGTGTGTGTGTGTGTGTGTGTGTGTGTGTGTGTGTGTGTGTGTGTGTGTGTGCGTGTGCGTGTGCGTGTGTGTGTACTTTCTCTGTGATGTCAAGGTCACAAGAGTCAATGCTGTCTGTGAACAGGTCTTCTGTACTGCTGCCCTGACTGGAGCCAAAAACACTATGGTTGGCCTGGAACAGCTGGCTGCAGAGAAGAGTGAACATATCAGAGAGAAATAGAGCACACATGACCAATCAGATAATGAGGATATGATATACACCTACTACAGCCACTATCGTCATCATGACTATCTGAAATATGTCTACTCCCTCTTTTCTATGAAAGTAATATTAGTTCAGTACTTACCGTCCAAATGCTGTACTGGAAATCTTTCTGTTGGGACTGAAACAACAGAGAAACTTCATCACAAACTCTGGCAACTACCCAGAATTTTCACCACCTAGTTATCTACCTAGTTATCACCATCTACCTGTTAGCCTTGAGGTTTCTCAGTCGAGCCTCCAGGTCGTTGAGAAGATTGACTTTCTTACAGCACTGAGAACAATAGATGTCCAGTAAGTCACTGTGATACATCTGCCGCATCTTTTGAGGAGTCTGCTTGGTACTGCAATTACAAAGAATACATTGATGTTGCAATGAAACTACCAACTGGTTCATAACAAGTATACATGTTCAGCATCCCAGAAAATTCAACATAAAAGCTCTAAAACTCACAACACTAATCACAATAGGTGCGTTTCCTTTATCGGAACTTCAGGGTAAATCTGTGAGCATGAAACTGACCGGGAGATCTGAAGCCCCGGTCCTCTTAAGCTGTCCTGTCTCCATATATATTTGGCCCTCTAAGGAATTTGATGAAACGTCAGCATGTCACGACCGCTGCGCAGTGAGTTACGTCATCGATCAGCGCAAAATGCGCGAAAAGCAGTAAACAAAGATCGACACAATGGAGGAAGCAACAATAGTCGTCACGTTTATGTTTGCTATGTTGTTATATGCAGCCATCGCTCGTCTCTAACAACTCGTGTTTTCCTAAATAACGATTCCCGCCACATATATGCATTTCCTATTTCCTCCTGAGTTGACATCATTTCCGACTGAGTTACAACCAATCGGCAGCGTTCCCGCCCAGCGTCTTCACCGGGCCATTCTGAGTACCTACCCCTGATCAGGTACTCAGAAGGTTCCAGAAAACGGCCGTTCGGCCGGCCCGGTTAAGTGGAGACAAGTGCGTTAGGAACTTCCTGTAAATTTACCCCCAATTTCTGATAAAGGAAACGCACCTCCATCCATCCATCCATCGTCTTCTGCTTATCCGGAGTCGGGTCGTGAGGGCAGCAGCCTAAGGAGAGAGGCCCAGACTTCCCTCTCCCCAGCCACTTGGGCCAGCTCTTCCAGGGGGATCCCAAGGTTTTCCCTGGCCAGCCGAGAGACATAGTCTCTCTGCAGCGTGTCCTGGGTCTTCCTTTGGGTCTCCTCCCGGTTGGACGTGCCCGGAAAACCTCAACAGGAAGGCATCCTAACTAGATGCCCGAGCCACCTCAACTGGCTCCTCTCAATGTGGAGTAGCAGCAGATCTACTCTGAGCCCCTCGCGGTCGACCGAGCTTCTCACCCTATCTCTAAGGGAGAGCCCAGACACCCTGCGGAGAAAACTCATTTCGGCCACTTGTATCCACAATCTCGTTCTTTTGGTCACTACCCAAAGCTCGTGACCACAGGTGAGGGTAGGAACGTAGATCAACCAGTAAATCGAGAGCTTCGCCTTCTGGCTCAGCTCTCTCTTCACCACAACAGACCAGTACAACGCCCGCATCACTGCAGATGCAGCACCAATCCATCTATCAATCTCCCGATCCATCTTTCCCTCACTTGTGAACAAGACCCCGAGATACTTGAACTCCTCCACTTGGGGCAGGACCTCGTCCCTGACCTGGAGAAGGCATTCTACCCTTTTCCAACTCAGGACCATGGTCTCAGATTTAGAAGAGCTGATTCTCATCCCAGCTGCTTCACACTCTGCTGCGAACTGCTCCAGTGAAAGCTGGAGATCCGGGTCTGGTGAAGCCAACCTCATGCAAAAAAAACATCTCTGTTTGAGACAACGCACCACTGTGAACAGTTCTTTTCACAACTGACTCTTGCAAAGAGCTGCGTCCGCTCAAGATTGACTGACCCAAACTTGGAAAATCAGCATCGAGTAGCATCATCATCGCTGCCAGCTGACATTAGACGGCTCGCCAAAGAACAACAGTTCTAGCCATCTCATTAGGTGAGTCTGATGTGCAAAAGTGCAGCAACCATGATGCACAGTAACACAGTAAAGACTTTATATTATATTGGTATTTCTTTTTGCATCCCTGGAAATGTGTTCATCATAGCATGGCCCTCGGAGAACTATATAAAAATTGAAATGGCCCTTCATATGAAAAGTTTCCCCATCATAAGGCGTGTTTCCATTGTCGAAACTTCAGGGTAAATTCAGGGATAGCGAAATTGGCCAGGAGATAAGATGGCCCAGTCCTCTCCGCTGTTGTGTCTCCATACAAATTCAGCCCTTTCAGGAATTTGCACAGACATCAGCATATGGCAACTGCTTTGGCAGTAAGTGATGTCACTAATCAGTGCACAAAAGCATCCACAGTAACATTAAAAGTTTTATTCTGTCGAAGTACGGCAATTTGATCCATTCAGAGGACCGGGAGAGCAGCTGTGTGACGTTAAATCTGGCGTTCAATGATGAGAAGAAGCGTCATTTTTTTTACGGGGCCCTGTGAGACAACAAAGCCCCGTGAATTACATCTTTGCGGGGGGAATTTTCGATGTTGGGAGTTTAGTAATGGTGATTTTAAAGCAGCGCGATCTGTGCTTATTTTCTTTTGCTTCCATTCTTCTTCAGAAGCAACTCTTCTAATACTGGTTGTTTTGGACGACGTCTGCTGATGTCATTTCCTACTGTGTTACAACCAATTAGCGTGCTTTAACTAAAAGTTCTGCTCAGCTACTCCACCGGGCCATTCCGAGTCCCTACCCCTGTGCAGGTACTCCTGAAAATGGCCCGGAAAACATCCATAAAGCGAGCAATGGAAGCTTTCGCCCGGATCCAGGCTGCCTTTGCACGGCGGATGAACTGATGGGCACTCGGTACTTCCACCTTGGGTTCTTGATGGGTGAAGATGAGTGGTTGATAACCATAGCAAACCTCAAAGGGTGATAGGCCTGTGGTGGAAGAGGTCTGCGTTGAGGGATATTTCCATCCAGAAGAGAGTCCGTGGACAGGCAGATGTTGAGTGGAGACAAAGCATCGAAGGTTTCCCTCTTGTTGATTTGAGCATTCTGTCTGGCCGTTGGTTTCTGGGTGAAAGCCAGAGGAGAGGTTGGCGTTTGCTCCGAATAGATGACAGAAGGCCTTCTAAAATTTGACTGTGAACTGGGGCCCACAATCAGAGACCACGTCTTGGAGCCTCATGTTTTCCAAGAGGACCTCTGCGGTTCTCTTGGTAGTGGGAAGGCCTGGTAGAGCGACCAGAGGAACGGCTTTGGAGAAGCGGTCGGCGAAGGTGGTGACAGACCAGGTCCCCCAACAGATCACAAAATTGACTATAATGCTGATTATGAATGTTTTGCAAGTGGAGGTTTCACTAACGACGGAGGAGTTGATGTAGGTAATACATCAGTTAAATGTAATGTAACTTAGGTGTTAATCTGGTGTCCCCATGCAAGCATGAAGCCAATGTCTTGACACCCCCATTTGGTATGAAAACCCTAAATCTCTTACTCAGGACTGTGATGACCATGACAATTCCTACTCTTCATCTTCTAGGTGAACAAACCTATACAGTGGCTGACCATTGACAAACCTGGAGGGAAGTGAGGGGTGCAAGTCTGAGAGGCCATTTGTCCCATTGTCCTCTTCTGGAGAAAAACTGTTGGGAGTAAAATCCACATCCACCCCCTCCCCATAGTCCTCAAACTGCTCCTCCCCAGCAATGGCAGAGGCCGATCCAACCGGATTTCTAGGGTTTTACAGCAGCACATTTAAAAAGTGTAAAGTTAGAAATGGACTCTTGATAGTTTTATCAAATCAAATCAATGTTATTTATATAGCACATTTAAACCGACCTGGTTTGCTGTGATTTGTTCATTGAGTTGGAGCTGTTGGCATTTTCACTGCAGCTGTCTATGTCACACTCTGCACCAGCTCCACGGCTCACAGTGCACGCCCTGCACTCTGGGTAAGACTGTGCTAGTGCAGGGCCAACCTTTGCTTGATTATTCTGCAAAAAAGAACACAATCACATGAAAGCATGACAAAAATAAGCACGAGAAAGTCAACAGCAGAAATGTTTTATAATAAACCCAGAGATGTAGTTTTCCTTTATAGACCCCTTGACTCAAAGCCCCCTTCAGACAGGCCATGAAAAACGGAAATGTTCGGGACTCTGTCCGTAAGACGTTTGTGTCTGAATGCAAATATCCGGTAAACCTTTTCCTGAATTAGACCGGACGAAGCCCCTAGTAACAGGACCGGACTCGTCACGGACAGGGTGGCTGCTTCAGACTGGTGAGGTCGAGTTCCGGACAGGGAGGAGGAGGGGAGCGGGGGACGCTGGTGCGCACCTAGATTACATATATCACGTGACCGGGAAGGCAAAGTTTTTCAACACGTCTGACCAGAAAACTTCGCCACTTGGTCTTGAATGTTTCCATATACGCCGGGTAGCTCGCTCCTGTAGCATGCGGCGAACCATGGCAGCTTGCCTCCTACGGTACCGTTTCCTGGAAGCGCGACGGAGCGCATCACAGCGCTTCCGTGATTCCTTTATTAACCATTGAGCTTCATCATCCAGGTCTCTTATGCGTCTTCGTGTGCGCAGAATTGTGCTTAACGTAAGTCCGATCAGTGAGAGGAATTCTATCACTTACTAGCTTTATTTGGGGAAATAACGCATGTACGCCTGCTGCATTATGCAATATCTGGGTACAGCCTTCCCACCCCCCACCCCCTCCCCCGCAGACGTCTGGAACTTTTCCCTGCTGTGTGAAGGCAGCCGAAAGGACAAGTTCCGGTGCAAACGTGGTGTGTCTGAAAACACAGTTCTGGTTAAAGACCGGACTGAATTGTCCACACATATTCCAGAATGTCAATCTGAAAAGGGCTTTGATGTCACGCCCCCAAGTTTCCACCCACCAGCTAACCCTTTTGTCCCCAACAGAGATCGACTCACAAAGCATTCATTTATACCAGAGACCACTGCAAATGTGTTGAAAAAACGAGTGAATTTGGTCTTTAACTTCCTTACTATATATATATATATATATATATATATATATATATATATATATATATATATATATATATATATATACACTGCTCACAAAAATTAAAGGAACACTTTAAAGAAACACATTAGATACATCAGATCTCAATATGAAGTTGGATATCTATACAAATAACGACAGGGCAATGTCTTAGGAACAAAAGGATGCCAAGTCTTTTAATGGAAATAAAAGGTTTCAGCCTACAGAGGGCTCAATTGTGTAGACACCCTAAAATCAGAGTGAAATGAAGATGTGGCAACTCAAAATGCTTTTCAGTATCTTGTGTGGCCCCCACGAGCTTGTGTGCACGCTTGACAACGTCGGGGCATGCTCCTAATGAGACAACGGATGGTGTCTTGTGGCATTTCCTCCCAGATCTGTGTGAGGGCATCCCTGAGCTCTTGTACAGTCTGAGGAGCAACCTGGCGCCGCCTAATGGACCCAAACATAATATCCCACAGATGTTCTATTGGGTTTAAGTCAGGGGATCGTGAAGGCCATTCAATTGTTTCAATTCCTTCATCCTCCAGGTACTGCCTGCATACTCTTGCCACATGAGGCCGGGCATTGTCGTGCATTAGGAGAAAACCAGGACCTACTGCATCAGCGTAGGGTCTGACAAACGGTTCAAGGATTTCATCTGGATACCTTATGGCAGTCAGAGCACCATTTCCTAGGCAGTAGAGGTCTGTGCGTCTCTCCATGGATATGCCTCCCCAGACCATCACTGACCCACCACCAAACCTGTCATGGTGAACGACGTTGCAGGCAGCATAACGTTCTCCTTGTCTTCTCCAGGCTCTTTCACGTCTATCACAGGTGCTCAGGGTGAACCTGCTCTCGTCTGTAAAAAGTACAGGGCGCCAGTGGCGGACTTGCCAATTCTGGTGTTCTTGAGCAAATGCCAGTGGAGCTCTATGGTGCTGGGCAGTGAGCACAGGGCCCACTACAGGACGTCGGGCCCTCAGGCCATCTTCATGAAGTCTGTTCCTGATTGTTTGGGTAGAGACATTCACACCAGTGGCCCTCTGGAGGTCATTCTGTAGGGCACGAGCAGTGCTCAGCCTGTTCCGCCTTGCACAAAGGAGCAGGTATCGGTCCTGCTGATGGGTTGTGGACCTTCTACGGCCCTGTCCAGCTCTCCGAGAATAACCGCCAGTCTCCTGAAATCTCCTCCATGTTCTGGAGATTGTGCTGGGAGACACATTAAACCTTCTTGCTGCAGCACGTGTGGATGTGCCATCCTGGAGAAGTTGGACAACCTGTGCAACTTCTGTAGGGTTAAGGAATCGCCTCATGCTGCCAGTAGAGATAATTACTCAAGCCAAAACTAGCACGAGTGGAAAACCAGCCAAAAAAGATCAAGAGGGAGAAACTTGAAATGACCTCCACATGTTAAACCAGTCCTGTTTTGAGGGTTTTGTAATTGTTGCCACTTTAGTGCACCTGTCGTTAAGTCCATGAACACCAATACAGCTGAAAGTGATTAACAATGCCCTCAGCTGCTTAATCAACCAGAAAATTATCAGACAGGTTTCATTGATTTCATGCCAGGCCCAATAAAAAAAGTGTTCCTTTAATTTTTGTGAGCAGTGTATATACCTTTACATCAGCTTTACATTTACAAATTGATCAATTGATCATCTCTTTCCATTAAAAAGGTTTTACCTGGTAAATATATCCGTTGTCTGTGACAGACTGATGGTGGGCGGAAGGCCGAGGAATTACAGCCATCTTTAGAATCTCCTCACAGCCTAAAGCAGCAAAAGAGGAAAAAAGAGAAAAAAGCAAGAAAGAAAAAACAATCAAAAATCTTTAAAACCGAGTTTCTCTTATAGGAAAATAAAAAAACTAATAGTTTCTAGTTTAACTAATGTTTCATGTGATAAAATGTGGTTTTCTTGTTTCTTGTTTGATATGAGAAAAAACTACTGGTACGCATTGTACCCTCGAAAAAAAGTCCCAGTACGCTGAGAGGTACTGGGTACCACTCAGGAAGGTAACACACAGAGCGCTCAGAGCCCGACTCTATTAAAAGGTGAGTAGGATCAAACCACTTTTGATGCAGGGGAGGTTTGCTGCATTTCTGTTAGGGTTAGAATATAACGTTTCAACCAAGCACTGTATGCTTTTTATATTTTACAAGTGTCTTTAAAAAACACATAGTAAAAATACACGTTTTAAATTCTCAAATTTTAGGGGTGCTTGGATTTTATTTAGGGTTGCTTCAGCACCCCCAAAAACAGGCTAAAAACGCCCATGGTGCTGGAGAAGGCTCTGTGCAGCGGTCAGACTCTACCATCATCAGTGCAAGATCTTGGTGAAACATTAATGCAACACTGGATGGAAATAAATCTGGTGACATTGCTGAAGCTTATCGAAACAATGCCACAGTGAATGTGTGCTGTAGTCAATGCTAAAGGTGGTTCAACGAAATATTAGAGTGTGAGGCTTCACTTTACTATAGGGGCCACAAAAGTAGTAGGTAATGCTTAAGTTCTGAGTAGGTAATGATTTGTTCCCCTTTTCTTTAGATAACTACCCATTAGTCCCTGAATAAGACTGGTGGGTGTTTTTACCAGTAAGTCTGGTTAAATACCAATTGTCATTTATTGATGAGTCACTAATTCCTGATTCTGTATTGATGACTGATAAACATTAAGTAATTATTAAAGAATCATCAGCTAATAAATTTGGGGCTGGGTATAAAGCTTTGATTATCATTATTGAATCATTGGTGGCTGATTAGGTATATATTCATTTTATGAATTACCAACCATTAAGTAAGCATTAAGGAATCATTGGCTAATAAATCCACTATGGAGTGGGTGTGAAGCTTAGGTAATCATTAGTTATCTAGTCATTTCATGACTAGCTATGCATTAAGTAAGCATTAAGGAATCATTGGCTAATAAATCCACTATGGAGTGGGTGTGAAGCTTAGGTAATCATTAGTTATCTAGTCATTTCATGACTAACTATGCATTAAGTAATCATTCAGGAATCAATAGATAATAAATCTAAAGTGGAGTGGGTGTGAAGCTTAGGTAGTCATTATGTAATCATTAGATCCTCATTCGTTCATCATTAGTTACTCAGTAGGTAAGTCGATTTTCAGAACACTATTGTAAAGTGTTACCAAGAAAATGCTCCACAACTCTTACCTTTTATAGCAAACACAGCATGGCAAAACTCTTTGAAGTTAATTTTCCCATGAGCATTAGGACACAGATGTTTGGTCAACTTCTTGACCTGCAAAACACACAATCAGGTTGATTTTTATTTTCATGTGGATTATTGCATTCATTATATTGTTGTTAAATAAATCTTGAATTGCACAGCACAACATTTCTGTCATCCCCCCACCCCCGACTTCAGGGCTAAGCCCCAGGTGAATAGAATGTCTGGCTCCTCCTCTGCTGATGTATGAAATAAAATCTGGATGTAATGAAAGCTAGCACCTATACCGTAGCACTTTCAGTTGTCACCCACAGACTGAACAATAACGTCACGACACTCATCTTTCAGTTTTTTCACTAATCTAAAACATAAATCCACGTGTATTTAGCTGATCCAGGTGCGGTGGAGGGAATCTGCGCTTCCTGCCCACTAGTGCACGCTCCTGACTCAGGGACACATTCTGTCGGGGATACTTAGTGGACACAACACCTGTCCACGTAAACGTGACACACCAGCTAATAAAAAATCAATGTCTGTCCTGCAGTTCATTTGTCCATTACATATTTATTGGTTTTGAGACTAAAATATAAAATATGAAAAACAAGACTTTTGTATCCGTTTAAAAACAAAAGACATTTTCATTTTTTGTTTTCAACCGAAAATATGAAAAACAAATGATACACGGATTTCCAATACAGGCAGAAATGTGTATTTTTGTCTCCAGCTGACAGGATTTATGGCGATGAGCAACAGTCAGAGCTAACAGTGTTTCCACATCTGGACACAAACACAGCTAGGGCTCTCTACTTATGGAGAACCTGGTTTATTGTGACAGGCTCGGGCTCCCTGGCCCAGCCTTCATTATCTAATTCAAACACCGCCTACTGATGACTGAACGAATTCAGACAGTCGTTCACACCTCGTCTGCCCTTTCCTAAATCTTACCTCTTCTCCTTGACCGAACTGAAGACCGAGGTCCACCAAGTGCTCCACCCGGATGAAGCCGTCAGCATCCTCATCACAGACGTCGAAAACCTCCTTGAGCCTCCTTATAACCCGTAGAAGCTGATCTTGGTCGGGAAAAGGATGTCCTTCCATGTCTGAGAGGATCTCCGTGCACGGTGTATGTTTTCCTCAATCACAATTTAGGTGAGAAAACCAGCGCGACAGTCGCTTTCATCCCCCAAGTCTTCGGCTCCACCAGACCGACTGGCCCTGCTGCTGCTGATGATGATATGACATTACACGAGCGGTGACGGAAAAACACGATCGGAACGCGAAGTAATTTCGTGATTTAAGTATGGGGTTCCAAATGTGCCAAATATATTTGTCCATGTCATTGTCTACATAGACATAATAATTGATGTCTCAATGTCTATGGTTGTCTACGTCATATGTATGGAAGCCCGTTCCCGCCACTCAGATAAAAAAAAAATTATCTCAAAATTATGACTTAGCTATCTCATTATAATGAGAAAGTCATAATTTTGAGATAGCTAAGTTATAATTTTGAGATACAATCTCATAATTATGACTTAGCTATCTCATAATTATGAGATAATTAGCTATCTCATAATCATGAGATAGTATCTCTTAATTATGAGATAGCTAAGTCATCATTATGAGATAATATTTTTTTTTTATTTAAGTGGCGGGATTGGGCTTCCATACCATGTTCACTGCACCAGTGGGTGAGCAGGGTCATTCCTACAATTTGGTACCATATGGGTCCCCATGAGATTACACAATATATTTTGTTTTAAAACATCAACTCAACTCAACTTTTATTTATAAAGCACCTTACAAACACGGGGAATGCCACCAAAAAACATGCAAATTTAAATAGTAAGAATCACATTTAAAGCTGCATTATGCAACAAACTGCGTATTTTGCCTATAATTCAATTGTTTTGCATGTTTGGAGGAGGATTTAGTGAAGCAGATGGATCATTCTTGCTGTGTGGTTGATCGTTTGGCCCGTGGGAGACTTGATAAAAAGTTTTATTGGAATTTCCTCTGTAAAGGAGCGCGAAATACGAAATAGATGATTGCGGGTGACCCGACTGTTTGAAGAAAGCCTGGATTCCTGCAGCAACGTCAATTTGTGCGGCTCATTTGTTCATGGTAAATGCTTGTAACTATTTGTTAATAAGAGAAGATGTTTTTTAAAATATTCATCTTCGTGTAATTTTATATCCACGGAGTCATTTAGTTTTCGCGTTCTGATTCAGTTGTCTCAGCCCGCGAGCGTTATAATAAATAAATGAATAAGTAACAAAATAACAACACTGATTAATGAAGACTAACCCAGCTTTGCAGTCGCCGTGAGGATTTATCCGTTTTCTTTGACATGAATCACCCACAGAGGTGATGTGAATCACGCTGACTCTGCTCGCCGGCCGGTGCCAACTCCTGCTTTCAGCACGACCACGGCTTTACCGAAGTCATGGCTTCCTGTTTTGCAGAATAGTTCAGCCAAACTTTCCTTGAAACACAATAATCGTAGACCTCCAGACATTTGAAAGCCTTTAACTGTTCATGAGTGAAGGGTCCAGGGCTTTCTGTTGAATAGAAATAAATGTCTCCCCAGCAGAGTTGTGGAGAAAACACAGGCGAATCGGACCGTTTTCTGTCATCCCAGAGCTCAAACAGGCTTTAAATAACTTTATTTTTGTCTTCATCACAGATTTTAAGCTTCTCTCTAACCCTCCTCCTGTCTTTAGACGTTAAAGTGTTTATATTTTGGGGATTTCGCCTAACTCACGTGAAAGTGTACATCACGTATTGATAGCAGCCATCTTCTTCCACACAGGCACTTACGCATGCGTGCAACGACGAAAAAATATGTCAACAAAGATCCTCCTTTAAGAACAGCATCTAGTGGTGAACATCACAATCACAGTGAACGAGGGTTCATTTAGTAGTGTTGTACAAAAAATTTTAAATTAGGGGCCATCATGGACCAGGAATCGTCTAATGGCATGTTTACATCTGGCCCGGCCCGATCTAGTCTTGGTTATGTTGGCCCGCCCCGGCGCAGCAAAGTTTTGTTCACACCACAATGTCTGTTGTTCACACAGTCTTCTCAGGAACGCAAATGTCTCGGAGCATGTGGGCGGGGCAAAAGATGTGCAGAGAAGTCAGTGTTGTCCTCCTTAAAGAGTGAGTAACACCATGGGTGCGGTTGCGCGAGCACAGACTGTTGTGAGGACACACACAGAAGTGTTAGTGAGAGAGAGAGAGCAGGGCGCAAACTGATAAAATAATGTGGTTCATATCAGGGTCAGAGTCTCCAAAAGCAACTCAGCTCATGCCCACCATGAACTTTCCGTGCGTCTTTTCCCCCGCCCATGTGCTCGAGGATTTCTGAGCATTCCTGAGAAGGCTGTGTGAACAAAAACTTCCCGTCTAGGCCTGAACCCACGCTACCTAGACCAGACTGGACTAGGCCAGATGTGAAAGCGTCACTTTGGTAGAGGTTCAGCATGACACCATCTGTTGTTGGTCATAAAGCAAACTCCTCCACCTTTTGATTTTCCACTTTCAGCAGTCCTGTCTGCTTGGAACACGAAGGACTCCAACGGCCACACAGCATTATCTGGGACAGCGGGAGAAAGCCAAGATTCCATGAAACAGATTAGATTGCAGTCCTCGATGTTTCATTGGAAGGTGACAGATCATTTGCTGCTGTGGCCCCCCAGACTCTGGAACTCTCTCCCTTTGAGCCTGAGGTCAGTGGACTCAGTGGTCTACTTTAAAAAACAGCTGAAAACTCACCTGTTCAGGCTGCCTTTGCGTGACCTTCAGTTGATTCTACATCACTACCTTCTCTTCGTTCCGCTCTTTCTACCATTTCTGCCTTTCCCAGGATCCACTGATTACCCTTTTCTTATTCATCCCCCATCCCTTTTCTCAGATTTGTTTAATCACAATTTTTTACTTTTCCCATTTTTTATGATATTTTGTAATAATTTTTTTAATTTCTTAACTTTTTTTTTGTTCTTGTGAAGCACCTCGTGATTTTTATCTTGAGAGGCGCTATATAAAAGATAATTTCTTCTTTTTCTTAAAACACCCAAGAGTTCTAACACCAGATATGATAATTTATTTATCTACTCATCAACTTACTGAGTATAACTCATCTTTGCTTGTCATCTAGAATCTTCTGCTGCTGATCCGTAACTGGCAACAGCCACGAAACTCACAGAACGGCAGTGAGAAAGTAAATTTTTGCTTAGAAAACTAGACCGCAGTAACCAAATTTGACCACAAGATGTCATTCTTACATATTGCACCTTTAAACTACTCCACTTAAGGAAGAACCTTTTCTTTTTACCCAGAGATGGCAATGCATCTTTTTGGTAACACTCAGGTGAAATTCAGTTGTCAACTGATCAAAAATGTACATGTGACGATAAAAACATTTTCACCTAACAAAGCACAAGATGTAACAATTTATTGAAAAAATGTTTAATTAGGATTGATCTCACTCAGATGACTTTAAAAAGGGTTAGGGTTTAGCAATCCAGAGGTCTCACAGTTACTTTCATATGATGAAAATTAATTCCAAACAAGTCGACTACAATTTAAATGATCAATCTTGGTTCCAGCAGAGAGTCCCATCGCTCTGTGATCTGCCAGAGGTAAACAAAGGTAAACATGAGTTTTGATAACACAGAAAACAACTCATTAAATTGAATCTAAACAACCTGAAAGTTTCTGTTAGCAGCTAGCTTTTCTTCTACAATAAATGAGTGAAAATCATTATGGGTTCAATGCATAAAAAATTAAAATGGTCTAAAGTTCATAAATGAATATTAATTAATTAAAATACTTTTTCTCAGGCCGTGTGCTGAAGCTGAAACATGTAGTTTATCTAAGTGAACACACACACGCATACACACACACACACTATAAGGTTGAATATGGAACATGGACACTATGGCGACATCTAGTGTTCAGAGGTATTGCAACAACAGAACTAATTTTCCAGCCGGGGTGTTGGTTCACTGCTGATAGTGACCAGCCAGCACCATGTCCAGTGATGAATCGTACAGGGTAAGGACTCATTTCTACTAATAAGTTTATTTTACCGTTAGAACATCTTCTGGGCTCAGAATCAGCTGCTTGACTTGTCAAGTCCGCCATTTTACACAGTCCCAGCCTCGCCTTGTCGAGTGGACTTTTTACCGCAACGGTGCCCTCTAGTGGCTGGTGGATGTAAACATAAACCCAGTGCCCGTCAAAATATATATTTTTTAAATATAGCTTTTAAAGGAAAAACTGTAGATTCATTCTGCACACCTCTAAACGCCCCGTGGAGTTATTTTTTAACAATATAGCTTTTATTAAAATGTTCCATATTCCACCTTTAAGTCATTCGTCTGTGATTGTGAAGGTTTTGCTGCTTACCCAAGATCCCCTGGGTACAGCGTACTCAACTCTTTCTGAACCATCTGGATTCTGATAGACAAGGTCAAACTTGCCAGGTTCTAGAGGAGCTGGAGAATCAAGAGTAAATAAAGTCACTACATAAGTACAGAAAACAGGTAGTCTGGGTAAAATACTCAATGAATGAAAAAAGAAATCCAACATTGTAAAATTACCCTAGAATAAACCCTAGAATTAAATTACAGATAGCCGGGGTGGTGTTTTCATTTTACCTATGTATAATAAGAGTTTTTACTAGTGACAGTTGAATTACAGCTATCTAAAAGTAGAGTTTATACTATTAAGAACTCAGATTTCATCTACAATGTTTACTACAGAAGTATGTGGATAGGTGGCACTGCAAACCCAAAACATGAGTGGGACATGTGATCAATCAAATTTTATCTGTGTAGCACCTTCTGCAACCTTCACGGAAGCCCAAGGTGCTGAACACCGTATCACCTTCTTTTATTTTAAGAGGAAGCACGTTGTGGCTGATGAATGAAGAGCAACAGTCGCCTCCTGGAGCTAATTTGCAACAAACATGGACATAAAAATCACCTAGATTTAAAACATGTTCATATCTGGGAATAAAAATTAGTTAAAAATTAACGCCTTTAATAAAATTTACATTTGTCTTTGGTGGTCGATTTGACAAGAATACAGGGAGTCTAAGTCACGCCCATCTACCTGGGTCCCCGGAAGAACAAAAAAATAAACGCAAGTCAACGGCACTATAAAATCTATTTTCTAATCTCGTTTGATATGTGCCATGGGTTTCACACATGATGTCCGTGAATTTTAAAGACACATTCTGATGCCAAGAAAGCGCTTATTTTCAAACGGCGGCAAAAGTTATTTTAGGTTTTGTGTGAAAAGACGTCCAGAACTACAAATGTTTGTCTCACCAAATTGACGTCATTGAACCAGACACGGAGAAAAGCAGAGGAAAAATGGATTTTGAGTTTAGCGAGCTTCGAATTCTTCCTTCAGGAGGAAAGAACCACCATAAATGTGGCCATGTGGCGAGTAGCAGCTACGCTAGGGCAGAGGAGATTCTGTGGTGACATCATATATGCGACGTGCTGACATCTGATTTGTAGTCAGTAATTATGAATTTTTACAAGCTGATAAATCTCAAAGTACTGATTTTCCTGTGAGATTAACAAATTATTACTGAATTGAACATATAATCCAAGACATATTTGGTTGATAATGTGTGCAAGGCTCCTGTGTGGATGTAACACTGATTCCTACCTTGAGAAGGACAAAGAAGTTCAAGTTCTAGCTGTCTGGTTATTGGGTCAAAGTTCAAAATCGTTCCTTCCTAAGGCACATAGAAACGAGGCAGGTTAACTCAAAATTTAACTAAACCGTGGTAAACACTTCACTGACATCTTAGAATGGATTCCACTCACTTTATACTCCGATATTTCTGGTGTGTAGCTCTCCGTTAACTCCAGCAGCTGGAAGTAAATCAGAATGAAATGATTCATATCTGTGTTTTTCACATCTTTTTGCTGTGTCTCATCTTCATTCCTCTCTTCTCCAGTTCATATCTCCACCTCTCCAGCTTCTCCTCCACCCTGCTCTCACTGCAGATCACTATGTCATCTGAAAACAGAGTCCATGGAGGCTCCTGTCTAACATCATCTATCAGTCTGTCTATCACTAATGCAAACAAGCAGGGGCTTATATATGGTCCTTGATGCACTCCTACCTCCAACATGAACTCCTCCGTCACTCCTCACAGCTCACTGCTGTCTCACAGCTCTCATTTATGTTCTGCACCACTCTAACATTCTTCTTCTCTGCACTGCAGACCTCCTCGTGCCCCACAGCTCCCCTCTCAGCACCGTCATGCACTTTCTCTAAATCTACAAAGAAGCAATCCAGCTCCTTCTGACCTTCTCCATCAGCATCCTTAAAGCATAAATAACATCTGCATGAAACTTGCTGCTCACAAATACTCATGTCTGTCTTAACTCTAACTTCCACCACTCGTTCTCAGAGCTTTACAGTATGACTCATTAGCTAGCAATTCTGTACGTCTCCCTTGTTCTTAAAAATCTGCACCAGAACACTTTTTCTCAATTCCTCAGGAATCTTCTCACTCACCAAGATCTTGTTGAACAACTTAGATAAAAACTCTTTAAAGTTTTCTCTCATCACCACTTTGCAACTCAACCACTGATGGAATTTCAAAAAGAACATGTTTTACCTGGTTTCTCAGTGATCGAGACCTTTAACCCACCAACTTGAAGAGTTGTACCAATGAGAGCATCTTGATGACCAGTTCTTTCATAACACCACCTCCATTTTGCATGAACAGGCTCACGTTGAGCAGCAGAAATACTTAAATGAGTTACCAAGTAATTAATCAGCTGTGCAGCAACACTAGCTGACTTAACTTACCTTGAAGGCAATCTTCTGCCCCACTTGTGGAGGTCCAGCTAGCAGGGGCATGGGGCTGTAGTCCTTCTTAGGAACACATTCTCCATTCTAAAAGAAAAACAGCAGGTAGTAAAGAAAATTAAAGCTTTTCAAAACAGCCGGCAACCACATAAACAATAAAGCATAATCTGTTTTATCTTCTTCAACTATAAGGTTCAAACAGCTACTCGTACTTTAGGAGAAGAAACAATCTCCGGCTACAAATGAGTACAAACAGACTCATATTTAACTTTTTTCATTACTTTTGCTAAAATGTGCATGCTATATACACTCACTGGCCACATTAGTGGGTACACCTGTCCAACTGCTCGTTAAGGCAATTTACTAATCAGCCAAACACATGGTGGCAACTCAACGCATTTAGGCATGTTGACATGGTCAAGACGATCCGCTGCAGTTCAAACCGAGCTTCAGAACGGGGAAGAAAGGTGATTTAAGTGACTTTGAATGTGGCATGGTTGTTGGTGCCAGACGGGCTGGTCTGAGTATTTCAGAAACTGCTGATCTTCTGGGATTGTCACACACAACCATCTCTAGGGTTTACAGAGAACGGTCCCAAAAAGGAAAACATCCAGTGAGCAAAAATGCCTTGTTGATGTCAAAGGTCAGAGGAGAATGGCCAGACTGGTTGGAGCTGATAGAAAGGCAACATTAACTCAAATAACCACTCGTTACAACCAAGGTATGCAGAAGAGCATCTCTGAACGCACAACACGTGGAACCTTGAGGCAGATGGGCTACAGCAGCAGAAGACCACACCGGGTGCCACTCCTGTCAGCTAAGAACAGGAAACTGAGGCTACAATTCGCACAGGCTCACCAACACTGGACAATAGAAGATTGGGAAAATGTTGCCTGGTCTGATGAGTCTCCATTTCTGCTGCAACATTCAGATGGTAGGGTCAGAATTTGGTGTCAACAACATGAAAGCATGGATCCATCCTGCCTTGCATCAACGGTTCAGGCTGGTGGTGGTGGTGTACTGGTGTGGGGGACATTTTCTTGGCACACTTTGGGCCTCTTAGTACTAATTGATCATCGTTGTAACGCCACAGCCTACCTGAGTATTGTTGCTGACCATGTCCATCCCTTTATGACCACAGTGGACCCATCTTCTGATGCTACTTCCAGCAGGATAATGCTCCATGTCATAAAGCTGGAATCATCTTAGACTGGTTTCTTGAACATGACAATGAGTTCACTGTACTCAAATGGCCTCCACAGTCACCAGATCTCAATCCAATAGAGCACCTTTGGGATGTGGTGGAACGGGAGATTCATCATGGATGTGCAGCCGACAAATCTGCAGCAACTGTGTGATGCTATCATGTCAATATGGACCAATGTCTCTGAGGAATGTTTCCAGTAGCTTGTTGAATCTATGCCACGAAGGATTAAGGCAGTTCTGAAGGCACTAGCAGGTGTACCCAATAAAGTGGCCGGTGAGTGTACAACCTGTGTTAAACAATTTGTCTCCCCCTTGTGGCAGACAACATGCATTTATTCCTTATGATGCCATCTTTTCTTCTGAAACCTCCCCTCAGAAATTTGGCAACTCAGAAAAACAAACATATGTGATTCTTCGACAGTTTGATGTTTTTGCACAAAAACAAAATCCGTTAGCTTGTTACCCTGCACAAAGTTCAGGGACTACACCAGAAAATAACCTTTCTGAATAAAGAAGCATCAACCTTGAATTGGATCCTAGTTACAGTAACAACAACCTCCTTTTCAGTCCCACTGATACACACACACACACACACACACACACACACACACACACGACAAATGTTGCGACAAACCTGAACAGGTGCAGACACGTTGGTGACAGAATCCATCTGTGCATCAGTCTTGTTGCCTTCGACTCTACTCCCCTCTCCTGGGTCAGCCCAGGGCTGGTCTAATGTCCTCACATGGCCTCGCCAGTGGCTGTGACTGGCCATGCTTTGGGCAGGCTGCTGTGGACGTTTGATAACCAGCTGAATGTCCTCTTCACCATCTTGGTTACAAGGCTCCACCAGCGTGTCACAGGAAGCCTCAGCTATACTGGCAGGGTGTTTCTGAGAACAGTTATTGGATTGTGCAGGATGTTTGGTGGTAGGGGATGTTAGAAGTTTAGATTTTGGTGGCAGTTTTACAGTGTTAGCCTCATCTAAACAGGAGTCCGTTCCTAAAGAGGATGACAATGGAGGCTGGGTTTTCGGGGGGGTTGGTTTGGGGTTTGAAGCTGCCTTGGAAGGAGCTAAAGTAGAAGAGTTGTCCTCAGAGGCTTTTTTCTTCTTGCTAGTGGAATCAGACAAGGGGCCATTTTGTTTCCTTACTTGTGATCCAGAGACCTTGTTTGTGCTCTTATTTGCTACATCACCACAATCTGGCTTTTTGCATGGAGAAGCAGCTGGTTTCAGGGCAGCCTGTTGCTTAGCTGCTGTCTTTTTAGCCGCCTTCTTCTTTAGGCGCTTCTTGTCTTGAGATTTCCCATTCTTGTTGACAGACGCAGAAAGATTGGCCACCTCTGCTGTGTTCGACTTTGACCTTTTCTTCTTTTTTCTTTTGCATTTAACAGGAATTTCCTCTCCCAGTTCAGCCTCTACCAAGTCTCTTTGTCTCTTCCTGCAGCCCTCACTTGTAACCGAGCAGCTGCTGAGTCCATTCACCTGAGACAGACAGTCCACCTTCACCCTGGAAAATACAAACATCTTTCAATCAAGAGTCAGACATTTTATTAACACCTATTTGAGTCAATCCTGCCCAAAAACAAACACTACAGTGAGCCTAATCTCCTCCCCGTCCAGTCAGCTCATGGGTTCCTTGACCAAATAAAAATGGATGGAAGTGAATGGGGCTATAAAAGTTATTCACATATACACTGCTCACAAAAATGAAAGAAACACATGAGATACATCAGATCTCAATATGAAGTTGGATATCTATACAAATAACGACAGGGCAATGTCTTAGGAACAAAAGGATGCCAAGTCTTTTAATGGAAATAAAGGTTTTCAGCCTACAGAGGGCTCAATTGTGTAGACACCCTAAAATCAGAGTGAAATGAAGATGTGGCAGGCTAGTCCATTATTTCAAAAACTTAATTTCTGCAACTCAAAATGCTTTTCAGTATCTTGTGTGGTCCCCACGAGCTTGTGTGCATGCTTGACAACGTCGGGGCATGCTCCTAATGAGACAACGGATGGTGTCTTGTGGCATTTCCTCCCAGATCTGTGTGAGGGCATCCCTGAGCTCTTGTACAGTCTGAGGAGCAACCTGGCGCCGCCTAATGGACCGAAACATAATGTCCCACAGATGTTCTATTGGGTTTAAGTCAGGGGATTGTGAAGACCATTCAATTGTTTCAATTCCTTCATCCTCCAGGTACTGCCTGCATACTCTTGCCACATGAGGCCGGGCATTGTCGTGCATTAGGAGAAAACCAGGACCTACTGCATCAGCGTAGGGTCTGACAAAGGGTTCAAGGATTTCATCTGGATACCTTATGGCAGTCAGAGCACCATTTCCTAGGCAGTAGAGGTCTGTGCGTCCCTCCATGGATATGCCTCCCCAGACCATCACTGACCCACCACCAAACCTGTCGTGTTGAACGACGTTGCAGGCAGCATAACGTTCTCCTTGTCTTCTCCAGACTCTTTCACGTCTATCACAGGTGCTCAGGGTCAACCTGCTCTCGTCTGTAAAAAGTACAGGGTGCCAGTGGCTTCTACGGCCCTGTCCAGCTCTCCGAGAATAACCGCCAGTCTCCTGAAATCTCCTCCATGTTCTGGAGATTGTGCTGGGAGACACATTAAACCTTCTTGCTGCAGCACGTGTGGATGTGCCATCCTGGAGAAGTTGGACAACCTGTGCAACTTCTGTAGGGTTAAGGAATCGCCTCATGCTGCCAGTAGAGATAATTACTCAAGCCAAAACTAGAACGAGTGGAAAACCAGCCAAAAAAGATCAAGAGGGAGAAACTTGAAATGACCTCCACATGTTAAACCAGTCCTGTTTTGAGGGTTTTGTAATTGTTGCCACTTTAGTGCACCTGTCGTTAAGTCCATGAACACCAATACAGCTGAAAGTGATTAACAATGCCCTCAGCTGCTTAATCAACCAGAAAATTATCAGACAGGTTTCATTGATTTCATGCCAGGCCCAATAAAAAAAGTGTTCCTTTAATTTTTGTGAGCAGTGTATGTTGTAATTCAATTTATGAGTTTCTGTAATCTGAGATTTATTATCTTGTAAAAATTGGTAATTATAATTACTACAAATCAGACGTTGCATATATGACGTCACTGCAGAATCTCTTCTCCCCAGCGTAGCTGCTACTCACCACATGACCAGATTTATAGTGGTTTTCTCCACATTTAAATCTCCTTTCATCCCGGAGGAAGGATGTGAAACTTGCTAAACTCACAGACATTTTTCCTCTCCTTGTTCTCAGTGTCTGGTTTGATGATGTCAATTTGGTGAGACGAGCAGTTGGAGTCCACTGGATATGTTCACACAAAATAAGTGAAAAAAAAGCGCTTTCTTGGCATCAAAATGTACCCTTAAAATCCACGGACATCATATATTAAATCCAAACGGCGTCAGAAAATAACTCATAGACTCCCGTTCAGTTTTTTTTGGCAGCCGTAATGTAGGTTTAAGAACGCCCCCTAGAACACCTACCCGCTCCACAAAACTGTTAAGTGCAGCATCTGGCCAGCAGAGGGCAGCAGAGTGGTGTCAAATATGAAACTGGTCAAGTTTCTAACTCAACAATCACTGAGATCAATGTTAAAGCTCTAGCTTAGAGTAAAAAAACTATTTAGTGTTCCTTTAAACACTGTGCGTGCTTCAGCCCTCTTTTTCTAATCGTGGCCCCAAGACCAGAACACTCGCACCTGACACTGTCGTTGTCCCGCACCACGTAGATGCTCTCGGTGTGGGGCAGGTAGCAGTCCTCCACGAACAGGCTCAGGATGCTCCCGCGGCTGAACTCAAACTTCTCCCGGATGAGGCTCTCCAGGTCCGCCACCACGCGGCACGCGTTCAGGTCCACAAGCAGCCAGCACATCCGGCAACCGACCACAGCCGGCGGAGGGTAGTCAAAGAACAAGCGGAGCCGGATAAATCTGTTACTAGGAGAAGCCATGGCTAAACCGGAAGCGGCTGTGTGCCCAAAAACTATACTTCCTCTTGGGATTTTCAAAATAAGGCGATGAGAATTTTATAAACACTGCCCCTAGTGGCCTGGAGATCAGTCTTCTTCCATTTCAAACATCGACTCACAAAAGAAGAATTAATATATATGTTATTTACTTGAAAACATTTATTTAAGCAGTTTTGACTATTTTCTTTTGCTGCTGTTTCCTAAAACCATAAGTTTTTTTCCGGTCAGCTGATCCTGGGAGGTGTCATGTGACTTGGGAGGTGTCATGTGATTATTCTCTGTAGGTATCGGTTTAGACGGGTCTCTTCAACCATGGCTCTGCTTTTGTCCATTATTCTGTCAAGTATCATTTACAAGGGTTTTGTTTCTGGTTTGTATTCAACGTTATTTGAAGACTTTTGATGTAGTGTGTTTGTTTTTACTTTTTGTTCTGCTGAGTGCAAAACGAAAGTGCAGCCTAGTTTGTGATGGCATGGTTGTAAGGAGGGATTTTGTTGACTCTGCAGGACTCTCCGAACCACCAGGCTGCACAGAAGCATGGGACTATGTGGAAGTGAGACCCGGAGCCCACATGTTCTGGTGGCTGTATTATGCTGAGAGTGAGTCTGCTCAGTACAAGGATCTGCCCCTGGTGATGTGGCTGCAGGTAAAGAAGCAGCTTTGTTTGTCCTGAATGGCCTCTGCTTACTCCTGCAGAGGGTCCTGGATTGTAAAATGTTGTTTTTTAAATAATTTAGAGGAAAACGTTTGTGTTTAGTCCGTCTTTTAAAGTCAGTCCACTCAATCCTAAATGAGGTAAGGTATAGATATGAGCAGGACCTTCACAATGATTGGATGAAGTTTTTCTAGGATTATACATTTCTAAAATTATTTATTTTACTTTGACAAAACCTTTAATTGGTTGCAATATGTATGCTGAGAACATATTAAGCAAAATGGCAAAAACATCAGACTGTGCAACTTTTGGAGAACCTTCAGTTGTATTAAACTGTAATAAAAAGGGTCAGACTGGTGTGACTGGCTGAGTAATACTAATGCTGCTTCTATTTGTAGCTGAAAAAGAAGGAACTACCATCCCTCTGAAGATGATATTTCCCTGAAACTGGGAGATTTTTGTGATTCTTTTGTAAAAACAGGAGGGTTGTTTCCACTCACGTGCTTTATTTCTGCTCACACTGAATCACTCATCTGTTTTGAAGAAAAAAATAAACTAGGGTAAATAATTAATAAGCGTAGTCAGCTGTTTTTGATCAGATAAATGAGAGTTGGTTGGAACCCCTCACAACCTCGGTAGAAACTGTACGAGGCTTCTGAATATGGAAGCTGCTCACCTTAGGAACATGACCACCATTTACCAATTCCAGGCTAATCTCAAAACTCATCTGTTCAAAATTGCTTATTCACTGTAAATGCTATTGGTGTTTTATCTGATGTTTTATTTGAGTTTTACATTTTCTAGTAATTTTTTATCCTTTTTGTTGTTTTTGTCTTGAATGTTTTATTTTAACCTGATTGTACAGACCTTGAGTTTTTTGAAAGTTGCTTCAAATAAAATGTATTATTATCTGAGAACGGGATCTCGACTTTCAGGGGGGACCGGGAGGATCAGGAACTGGCTTTGGGAACTTTGAAGAGATAGGACCATTGAACAGAGACCTGCAGCCCAGGAAGACGAGCTGGGTGAGATGGTTTGCTTTCATTCACACTCTTGAACTAACTGTACATAAACTACAGCACAACAGTGTTTTGGTTTGTTTGAAGGTTCAAATGACAGAAACTTGCATATGGTCAGTTGCAATGTGTGTTAAAGTTACACTAAATATGGTCAACTAGAAATACTCTATTATTTCTATTACAATGGGATTAAAGTCTTAGCAGTTAAGGACAGTTTCTTATGTGATTTGAAAACTTATTTTAAGTTATTTTTATATTTGAATTGAAGAAAATTATGTTTGTTTTCTCCCCCAGGTCCAGACAGCCAGCTTGTTGTTTGTAGACAACCCTGTAGGAACTGGCTTCAGCTACACTGAAAGGCCGGACGGCTTTGCCACCGATGTAGCCACAGTAGCCTCGGACATGCTGGTGCTGTTGCAACGCTTTTTTACACTAAAGTCTGATTTCCAGGTTTGTCTCACTTTAAAACTACATAGATAAAAGGGCATTGCTACTGTTGTGTTACAGAATGGCTCAAAAGTGTCGGACTGTAGTTCTATGTATCTGTGTGTGCATGCGTGTGTATACCCCCATCAGATTTCCAGCTATTAGTACTGATGGATTTATTTTTGCAGAGCGTCCCCTTCTACATCTTCTCTGAGTCGTATGGAGGAAAGATGGCAGCTGCTATTTCTTTGGAGCTCATAAAGGTGAGTTTTCTGCTCTGGTTAAAAAGACAACATATTTGTGTTTGAGCAGTGAAGTGTTTCAACGTGTTTAAAGAGATATCCCACCCAAAGTGAAATTTTGTCTGTTGTTATATTCCCCAGAGTTAAAAAAGTAGGAAAAAACAAATTGTAACCAGCCAAGTCAATCTCTTGATCCAGCATTACTCCTTTAGCTTTAGCTTAGCATAAAACAATGTAAGTGAATGGTACCAACTAGCCTCTGGTGTGAAAAAGTCATTAAAATTACTCAATAGTGGCAGGTTGATAATGTGTGCGTTTGTTTATGGAAGCAGGTGCCTTTGAGGCTGCTGCGTCATGATCCTTGCACCTTTTAGTGGACGCTTATAGCTGTGCTTTGTCATAAAGTAGTCCCAAGTCTAAAATGGTGCCTGTGATTCCTTTGTTTTACTAATTATTTTCACTTGCAGTCAGTTTGATTACGGTCAAGCAGAATTAGAATCACTATTGAGTACTTTTAATGACTTTTTCACACTCAAGGCTAGTTGGTACCATTCACTTACGTTGTTTTATGCTAAGCTAAAGTGGTACTGCCGAATCAGAAAAATGGGCTGGTTACAAATTGTTTATTCAAACTTACCTAACTATGGGGAATATAGCAACAGAAAAAGTTTTTTTTTTGGTGGAATATCCCTTTAAGAATTTCAGCACAAACAACTTCAACATGACAGAACAAAGAATCAACAAATATATCGTCTAAAACAATAAATCAGTGTGTTTAATCTTGTGTTTTTAGGCCATAGCCAAAGGGTCAGTGAAGTGCAACTTTGCTGGTGTAGCACTTGGAGACTCATGGATTTCCCCACTTGGTCAGTATCAGCCAGTCCATAGGCCTGGCCTTATCTAAAGCAGTCTCACTGGACTGCTGCAGCGCACAAACACACTGCTTCATAAACAAGTTAATCAGGTTCCTGTCAGTTTCAGATCAACATTTCCTCTAAATCATGTGCTAACCAACTCATCAGTACAGAGAAATGCTTCTTCCACCTTAACAACTAAAGGAGTGAAAAGGAAGTTACCCGACTTTGTGTTGGAGTCCCATTTGTCATTTAAAATGTAGTTTTAACTACGCCAATATAGAGCCAGTTACTGTAATCCAGGCGGGAAGTAATGAAAACATGGATTCTCCATTTAAAGTCCTAAAAAATAAAAATAAATTCACTTTGGATAAAAGTATGTTAAAAAAAAAACAAATTGCTTTACCACCAAACTAATCTGTTTCTCAAAGTTTAAAATTGAATCCAATTAAACCACCAGATTTATAATATATGTATGTATGTATGTATGTATGTATTACAAATGGATCCAGGTTACCCAGATCTGTAGGAGAAGCACTAGTTATCAGTGTGGGTCCAAAGGTGAGATCTTGTTTTATCATTGTTGAAGTCCTTTGAAGTATTTAAACCTCATTGAGACAGTCAAACTGTGCTTTTTTTAGTAACAGAGAATGATTGCACTTCAACTAGAGATAGATTCAGTGTAGAAATGAAACACAATGTTAAACTTTCTGAAAATGGAACCTAAGGGAAGAATGTAGATAGAAAGGGGAAGGAGTCCAATGACATTTCTTTGTGGAACTCCACAAGCAAAGGGGGCTGAGGAAGAAGCCGATTCTCCAGAACAAGTGCTTTTCCTTTAAACCAGAGCTCCAATTTGGAAATTAGAACATTGTAGTCAAAAGTGTCAAAAGCCAACAGTCCGGTCTAGAAGCAAAGGCATAGCAGATCCAGAGACTAGTGAGATTTTTTTACTACCAGCTCCGGTGGCCTAGTGGTATGAGTGTCCGCCCTGGGGCTGGGAGATCCGGACACAAATCCCAGTCGGGTCATACCAAAGACTTTGAAAACAAATGGGACCCAATGCCTCCTCGCTTGACACTCAGGGGTTAAACCACCAAATTGCTCCCCACGGGGATGGGTCAAATGCAATGATGTAATTTCACTAGTGTGTGATGATGACTTGGAACTTTAACTTTACTATTAGCTTGATGTTTGTGCTGTAAATAGCTCCTCACTGAGACTTGTGTTTTATTCTCAGACTCCGTGATGACATGGGGACCATATCTCTACACCACAGTAAGTAACACAGAAGTGCTACTAATGATTCTCTGGTGCTCTGAGACCTTCATTTGATTTGCTGTGTGCAGTCTCTGCTGGATGACTATGGCCTGGCTGATGTCAACAACGCAGCACAGCAGGTGAAAAACGCTGTGGCGAAGGAGGACTTCCTTAAGGCCACTGAGCTGTGGTCTGTGACTGAGTCGGTGGTGGAGCAGGTTGGTACCAGAACCTGGTAAGAATTCTGAAGCAGGAAGATATTTCTGGTTCACATCGACAAACAAACTACCTCCCTTCCAGAACACCAATGGAGTCAACTTCTACAACATACTCACACAGGAACCAGATGAGAAACTCCGCTCTTCAGGAGGAGAAAGCTTCATCTGTAGGACACTTTTTATCTAGCAACCAAATGAAAATCTGGGTTTGGTTTCCTAAACCCTCATCAGCATAACTGAGATCTAAACGTTTAACCAGTGTGATAATCTTCTCTCCATCAGCTCGACTGGCACATCGACACATCTACCCCCTCCACAGCCAATCACTGAGCGAGCTGATGAATGGATCGGTGAGGAAGAAACTGGCCATCATCCCCCAGAATGTCACATGGGGAGGTACTTCATTCAAAGTGAATCATTTCCCCAGGTTTTATATCGTCTGATGGTCTGTAACGGTTCCCGTGGTTGCTTCCTGTCTGCTTTGTTCAGGTCAGGCAGAGGAAGTATTCAGCAACATGGCTGGAGACTTCATGAAGCCAGTGGTGGATGTAGTTGACCAGTTGTTGACAGCTGGAGTCAATGTGACGGTTTACAATGGCCAGCTGGATCTCATCGTGGACACCATGGGTGAGTAAGACCAACGTGGGACCTACTGCTGAAGCTTCTAGTTGTTTCAGCCCTGAGCTTCGTTTGTTTTTACAGGTCAGGAGATGTGGGTGAAACAACTGAAGTGGGAGGGGATTCCCAGTTTCAACAAGCTGAGGTGGACCCCCCTGGATGACCCAGTCTCCCCAGGCATCACTGGAGCTTTTTACAAGACTTACAAGAACTTTGCCTTCTACTGGATCCTCAAAGCTGGTCACATGGTACCACACCGTCTGGGCTATGCCCAGCTGCTTTAATGTCTAAAACCCTCCTTTCCTTATAATAAGTGAAATGTCAGGATTAAAAACCTTCTGAAGGTGTACGGTCGATCTGCACCAGACCTTACAAGGTAGCATTGAAAAGGCGTGTTTCCACTACCAGAACTTCAGAGTAATTTTACCGGAACTTCTCGGAATGCACGTCTCCACTTCACCGGGCAGGCAGAACGGGAACCAACCTGAACAGGAGTAGGTACTCGGAATCACAGACATATCTACGTAGACGCCTCGTGGACTGGCGCTGCCTATAGTAGCTGCCATAGTGGCCGGCTGCCATCTTAGTTGGGTCTCCATTCACCCTCAGTGAATTCATTTGTACTGTGGAAGGTGCTTACCCAGCTAAAAAACACATTTTGTCAAAATTTTTCACAAAATCAGATACATGGTATGGCATGATAATTAAAATATAAACATAATTAAACAAAATAAATTAAAAATCCCATCAGGTAGGCTTGAAAAGTCAATAGTAATCCCATGTGATCCGTTTTCAATAGTAGACCGGTTGTTGCAACCGTAGGCTGCACAAAAACGGGCATAGTTGCCCACCCTGCATTGACTTTGGAGAATGAGACCCATCTAATATGGCGGCGAGGCTGTTACGCTCTCCAGC
Source organism: Aphyosemion australe (assembly GCA_006937985.1). Lineage (NCBI taxonomy): Eukaryota > Metazoa > Chordata > Actinopteri > Cyprinodontiformes > Nothobranchiidae > Aphyosemion > Aphyosemion australe. The sequence goes on along the minus strand of SSNS01000162.1, from coordinate 368,155 downwards.
ACCCAATGGGGCGTCTACATATTCATGTCTATGCTCGGAGGGTAGCTGAGGGGAACCTTTGGTTAAGTCATGCTGATTGGTTGTAACTCAGTAGGAAATGACATCAGCAGATGACATCATCAAAAACAGCCAGCATTAGTGAAATAAGTAGAAAAGTTGCTGGAGAAGCATAATGAAAGCACCGTTACTAAACTCCCAACACAAAAAAACGAAGCAGAATTCCCCCACAATGATGTAATTCACAGGGCTTTGTTGTCTCACAGAGCGCCTTAAATAACGATGCTTCTTCTGGTCATTGAACGCCACATTTTACATCACACAGCTGCTGTCCGGTCCTCCGAATGGATTAAATTGCTGCACTTCGACAGAATAAAAGTTTTAATGTTACTGTGGACGCTTTTTAGCGCTGATCAGTGACATCACTCACTGCTGAAGAAGTCCTGAAGTCCTCAAAGGGCTGAATTTTTGTGGACAACAGCTGAGAGGACTGGGCCATCATATCTCATGGTCAGTTTCCCCCTCCCAGAATTTACCCTGAAGTTCCAACCATGGAAACACACCTTATGAAGTTAACATGAAGTTCAGAATCCAAAGATGGTGAAAGTGTGGAGATTATTTGTGAGGATTTCCAATCCTAGCTGTTAATGGTCATTTGTTGTTTGCTGTTCTAGATCCCATCAGACCAGGGGCCTATGGCCTTACAGATGCTGAAGATGATCGTGAACCAGGACTGATTCAGTCACTTCTCTGCCAGCTGGGATGGCTCAGACAATCAACAATCATCAGTGAACCAGTTTCAGATTTCTTTTTATTCTTGCCAAATATGATTCATTTCTGCTCTTTTTAGGCATTAAACCAATAAAAATGTATTTTTCACTTTTTGTTTCACAATCCTTGAGTCAAGATTCTTACTTATAAACAGGTCTAGGTGTAGGTAATGCACAGTTTAGTTGGGTTGATAAGCTGACATCAGATGGCGCTCTAGGCTGTTCAGATGGAGTGATTTTGTTCAATCAGAAACCATTACTGGAAACCAGTATGAAGTTAATATTTCTATCCAGACAGGTTTTCTGGGATTAACACATCAGCATGGAATCCTTCCATGTGTAAAACCAACTCAGGAGATTACTGGGTAGCTAATTCTTCAGTTTTATTCTGATCTGAAGGAAAGGAGATTAGAAATGTAAAGTCTACATTGTTGATGCAAAGTTTTCAATCCTACATGTCATTTTAGTCGCTCTCCAAGGAACGCCATGGGAAAAATACAAGAAATTTAGTGTAACCTGGATTTAAACATAAAGCACGAATATTCCAGAGGTTATATCAAATGCTTTTAAAGGTGTGGAATGCTGAAAAAAAATGTTTTAATTGTTATTTCTGATTATTATCATTAACTTATTCCAATGCAGTGACAATCTCAGACTCACTCAAATTGGGTTTCTTTGGAACTGGTGGTTTACTTGGTCACTGGTAGTGGTGGAAATTCCTCGTTAAAACTCTGCATCACCAGCGTAGCAGTGGTCGGACCTAGTAGCAAAATGGTTAGCATTGCTATCACCCAGTCTTTTCTGGCCTAATTTGTGGGACATTTATGTCGGTGTTTTTTAAGGTTCTGTCAAAAAACGTTTTCAAAGTTGAATGAAAATTATTTTCTAACAAAGTTCTTTGACGGTAACGGTATGGTTCACTGAACAACCATTTTTAATGATTATTTCTGATTCTAATGGGTCACTCTGAGTTTTTCATGCAGGCTGAACATGAAATTAGTCTCCTCCACCTATCTCCTGGATTAGCTTCTGATAGAAAATAGACAATGAAACTCTAGGATTAGAAAATCCTGACAGATCTACGTCACACTGTCAAAGCAGCAATCCGGAGTTTTCCCCTTTCAGGAATTATGTATGATTTTTCAGAAATCCGTAAAAGTGATTGTCTTATCATGTAGTGTGATATAATGTAAGCGATACGTCTTTTTTTGTTGTTGCTAAGCCCGCCCCCGTAAAATCCATGCAATAGGCAACTGAGCGGTGACCAGAACTAACCAATAGCGTTAGACTACCGTTTACGTGCTTCAAATTTAAGGAAGTACCTCGGCTGATGCAGAATTGATTAACTTTTCATGAACAAGTAAGTCTTTAAAATATAAATATATGAAAACACAACATGACATGAGAATAATAATTGTAAAACGTGTTTTAGCTCTGTTTGTCAGCTACAGAAGCACATTCATAAACAACAAACGTGCAGTCGCCATCTTAAATTTCTGAGTCGACCCGACTATTGGTGCGATACGCTCGTCAGCCACTAGATGGTGCCATCAGATAAAAGAAATACTCCGGAGAACTACTTTAAATATTCATGGACTCACCCATCTTGACTCATGACGGGGAAGGCTGTTGTTGGTTTAGCGTCCAGGAAACAGCAGAGAACGTCTCGGCTAGTAGAGGCTAACCGTTAGCATTAGCAACTCCACCACACAGCAGAACTCCTCCAGGCTTGTGTTAATTGTGGAGATAAAACATCAACGTTGCAGAGCAAACAGAGTCAGTGGTAGAGTCGTGTTGCTGTTAGCCAATCAGAGGAGAGATGTCCGAATATCAGGAAATAAGATTCTAAATCCTGCCATCTGAAGCTACTTTCTCCTCTGGCTGAATTCCCCGTGCCGATACAGGTGCGTCTGCACCCCCCCACCTAAACCACAGCAAATGTAATGATTAAACGGGTGTTCAATACCTTTAATAAATGATCTGATATGCTTGTGTTTACATGTTTTAACATGGCAAATTATTTGTCTGATCTACATCAAATGTATAACGGTCAACAAATGCTAAAACTAAGCACAAGTTCAACCACCCGTCTCTTTTGTGAGTGATCTTGGCTTCAGGCTTTCATCATGTTGGAAACAGTCCTTCATTCTTCACTAAAACGGTACGCTGCCTCTGTCCTGCTCCTCCTGTCCACACCACTTAGTGCAACTGAGCCAACATCCTGGTTATTAACCGGAGCTTCCTGTCCACTGTGTGGAGATGTTGTGAGGAAACTTTTAAAGGGGAGTTCTTGACACAGGACATGTCATCATGACAGACTTCCTGGGTTGGTTGGAGGATGCTGCGATAGTTGAAAAGTGACTTTCACACCTAATGGTTCCGTACGGACTAGTTGGCTACAGTTTACCACCTCTGATCCGTAAAACTTTGAGCCACTAACATGTGAGGAGGAAGACTTTGGTCAGTCTGACAATGTTTGTTAAAAATCACTGTTGATATAGCTGAGCTGTCTCCTTCCCCAGTGGTTTTCAGGGACTGGAATGCCCGTCCAGATAACTGGTTCCACCACCAGCTCCACCAGGCTGGGGGGCTCTGGCACAACCAGCTCTGTTACCCTGAACAGACTGGAGTAGGCGCGACCCACGAGCTCTAGCTGACCTGCAGGAATTCGGGGATCGGGTCCTCTCAGCCGTCGCTGGTACACTCTGAAGTGGTGCACCAGTTCAGCCGGGTACTCCCAGCGCAGAGTAGCACCGAGGCGCAGGAGGGGGGATGTAGTCTCTGGTGAAGGACCAGCACCACGCATCCAAACAACATCATCGATGCACAGACCCTGGACCGCATAGGGGGACACCTGGAGACTAGCCACATCCAACACCTCACACACACACACACACACGTAAAACCAAGAATAAAAAACATTTCTATTAAATACAGAGTAAAGTACACAGACACACTGTTATACATTTAACCCCCCCCCCCATTATAATCTTGTGGGTAAAGTTTCACCATAATCTCTCCGACCCGGCAGCTGAACGGCGTGTTCTCACCAGCATCTTCTCCATCCCGCTGGATGAGCAGACCGATTTCTGTCAGAATGCAGTCATGAAGCTCCAGCTGAGAACATCTGCCAGGGAGAACAGGAGCGTTAAAATGAAATTCAAGCTGCTGCTAAACGGTTGACTCTCACCTGAAGGTCCAACCATCTGGATCTGTGTTTCCACACATCTGGGAGAACTGACTCACTAACTGGTCATCCGTCAGAGCTCCAGAGGACACACTGGTTACTGCACAGCAAGTAAAGCTTTGTTAGCGCAGGACAAAAATGACACATTAGTCTGGCAGAGAAAGTCCAGCGTTAGCCATTTTGGGATTAATTAGGAGACATCGGTTATACAGACCTGGTCTGGGTTTAGGGAGTCAAATTAGGAACGTTTTATATTTATTATTTATTGTGTTTGACAATGTTGACAAAAAGATGGTCAGGCCTGGAAGCTTGCTCAGACACGTTTCCCAATATAAGACCTTATTCGATGACCGTGTTTATTTAAATTTAGTCGTTTGATCTGAAAACATAAATCCAAATTAGGACCCGTTTTTGCTAAATTCTCAAGTATCAGTGATTAGGAACTTCAGGTTGTTTCACAGGCGTCTCATTAACAGAATCTTGCTGAAGGAGTGGCTGGTTTTGTTTTAGCTGACAGTACGATGCTGCCACCACCGTCTGATGTCACTGAAGACCTGCATCTTTGGACTGGTTACCAGACTGCAGCTCTTTAGAAACTTCTAATTTAGCCGCATTTGTTTGGAATCAATCAGCTGTTATCTGACAGTGATCTGAGATGAGAAAGTTTGAAGGAGCAACATGTAAGAATTCTACAGAGAAACAATCACAAAACAGTTTAATGTCTCAATCATGTTGGAAGGAAGGTTTTACTGAAACAGATTTCATTCTCAGCCGGCTGGGGGGTTGTCAGTTTTTCTTGTTTCAAAAAAAAAAAAAAAAGGAAAGAGGGACGTAGTTACTGTTCATATCAGTGAGGTTGCCGAGCCTGCAGCGAGCTAACGCTGCAGCACCGGCATTTGTAATTTGACACCAGCAGGCAAAAAGCTCCAGAGTTGTCTAAAGAACCAAAGCCAGTAAACAGGAGCGACCCAGAAGTTATTTCTTGTACCCCTAAGAAGCCACGGCATCTTTTTGTTTTACTCTAATACTGGTGAAGCAGGCTAGAGGCGAACGGTCGCTCTAAAAATATGGGAAATTACAGTGAAATGTGTGTGTGAAGTGGCGTGAGTATAAGACTGGGATAAACTAAATAAAATATTCAGTAACTGAACTTCTACAGTCTGTAGCACCACTACAGTCACCTCAAATATCCCTGGGCTTGTGTTGACTTTACTGCAGGAACTAGTGTTGTTAAATAACCAGGTTATTTTCTTGTTGAAGGGCATTATTCTCAGTGGTGCTAATGCTATGTCCTTTAAACACTTACACGTGACTTCCTGTACATCAGTGTGAGAGGAGTGGGTGCTGTCTGCCGTCTTTAGCTGCAGAGACACTTTGATCCCTGCAGATGTCTTGCAGATGAGAGCTATGAAGATCCTGGAGTCCACTGGAACATGGAGGGAGAAGATCCTAGAAAATAAGGAACACGTGCAAATAAATTACTCATAAACCACTGGGGACGTGTGTGTGTGTGTGTGTGTGTGTGTGTGTGTGTGTGTGTGTGTGTGTGTGTGTGTGTGTGTGTGTGTGTGTGTGTGTGTGTGTGTGTGTGTGTGTGTGTGTGTGTGTGTGTGTGTGTGTGTGTGTGTGTGTGTGTGTGTGGCCTCAGTCCTCTGAAGCTGGAGCCCATCAGATCAACATGAAACACAAACACATTCTGTATTTTCTCTCTGTCATTTATGTGAATAAAGTACAGACAAAAGCACATACTGGGCACAAACTGGAGTCTTTAGATCAGCAGGGATGAGTCCATCCAGCAGCAGTGAGCTGCCTCCGTTCCAGGCTTCCTCAGGGCAGCCGCAGCTCGTCAGCCTGCCCTGAGCCTCCGTATCCCAGCTGCTGTACAGGGGCTGGATCTCCTGGGCTGTCAGGTTCAACCAGCTCCTCTTTGTCTCAACCTGACAACAAATAAAGGAAGTGGACATGACTGCTTAGCTCCACTGCTAGTGGGGCGGAGGAGATAACAGCAGCTACAGGTTCTACCACTTGAGATGTATTCTATTGTTTTCTTTTTTTCAGTTTTAATCCAGAGAAAGTCACGGACTCCGAGCAGAGATTTGAGCAGGATGGTGATCCTGGGCTTCTAGTTTGGGAAGAACTGAGTGTGTTTGACCCAGTGACCCACTCTGTGCGGGACTTGGTGTACGAAAATAGTCTCTAGGATTCTGTTTAAAACAGGTCTGAAGGCTTACCATGAGAAGAAAACCCCTATTTATTTACTTTTCTAAGTAGTCGTGTTCAGTTTGTGCCAAAAGTGAAACAGAACCAGAACAGAGTCTCTGCTTGAATGTTGTTCTTCTATGTCTGCGCTTGGTGTTGCTGACTCAGCATTTGTCTAGATGAAGACAAAGGTGAAGCTTTAGAAAATCTCATTAAAAAGCATCTCTTTCCACCCTGTGAGTACCTGTCCCCTCCAGTAGAAGGCCTCCCCAAAGCCCTGGCAAAAGGAGGAGATGAAGGGGAGGTGTGATGCTACCTGGTGGGTGTAAAGGTAGTCAAACAGCAGAGCCCAGAACCTGCAGGACATTTCAGGCTCAGTTCAGTTGTCCTTCTAAATCCACATTTTCAGAGTGTACATTCAGAGTTGAGCTCACTTGTGTTGACTCCTGCGGAATTCGTTCTTATCGCTGTGGGTCTCATATACCCAGCCTGGAGCAAAGATGGCTGCAGAGAAGTTGTGCTTTCGAATGATCTCCAGAGCCTGTGGACAACCAGAACCAGACAAGTTACAGGACAGCATTAATCACATATAACCAAACACACGCTGACCTCAGTGGTTTACCCTGTTGGTTTCAAACATCCCACCAACCACCTTTCCTCTGGCAAACACATCAACCCCAACGTAGACGTCTGCCTGACGACCCTGGATCTCTGGGAAGTCCTTCATCCACTCCAGGTTTTCTTCTGTCCAGTTATAGTTGGTGAAGAATCCATCGCAAGCATCAAAGAACATCCTGTAGTAGAAAATTTAGTGGTTAAAAAGTATTTGGAAATAAATTAGGAATCTTTTCTGCTTTCAGGAAAGGAACTGGATAGATTGTATTATCGTTACCTGTTGGAATGGTTGAGTTCATTCTGCCATTTAAGCTCTCCATTCTCCGTCACGCTGTCATACCACAGAATCAAGCTGCTGGACACTCGCTCATGCATCTGATCGGTCAGGTAGCGAAGGAACAAAGGCGTGTTCTTCACAGCCGCCTCCTGGAGAAGGAGAGACCTTCATGTCATCTCGTTTAATCTCTTAGAGAACATAACTACTCATAACGTCACTAACATAAACATTAATGAAGAAAAAAGATTTAAAGACCAGTCGGGTTTGAGCTGTTATCAGTTTCCTTTTTGACACATCACCCTAAACTACAAACTGGCCCATGCCTAGCCTAGGGTGGGTGAGCATGCTACTTTGAAAGATAACAACAAAACTTTAGGCCCGCTCAACAGATTTTTAGTCCTAATCCTGAGCTCAGATTATCCAGCCTGTTTGGAGTCTCTGACTTGTTTCCAGGGAGAGGTTTCAACCGTTCTCTGCTGCTGGAGTCCTTTCAGAGCCAGCTGTTGTGCAGAAGAGAAGCTACTCCTATAATCTACAACCAGTCTGACCAGTCTCTGTTAACCCTAGACATGGTTGTGGGTTCAAATCCCATACTTGTCCATTATTTAATCTTTTCAAAAAGTTTATGATTTTTTCATAAAGAAACAAAATAGACTTTCACAACGACTACAATGCTGTCATTCCAACCAAACAGCTAATGATATACACGAGTAGTGTTGAGAAGACAAGAGCAACCTCATACTTACACTGAGGATGTTCTCTATATTAATAAGCCAGCCGTCAAAGCCGTAGTGTTGACTGATCTGGACTAACTTATCGGCCACAGCCCGGTAAGACTCCTCGTCTTTCAGGAAAGCCTCGCACATTGCAGCTCCTTCAGTCCACTCAGTGATAAAAGTCCCTGGCAAAGAGAAAAACAGATTCTAATAAGAAATCAATTCAGCTAAATCAAATCTGTCTTTATTGGATGTGTATCAACATAAAAGGAGAAATGGATAAAAAATACAACAAATAACACAAACTGGCCCCTCGTGGTCCTTTTCCACCAGGACCTACTCAGTGTAGTTACATTAGTAACAGGTTCCAGGATCCCGCCCCCTTTTTAATAGCTACTTCAAATGTGGTACCAAGCTGGACCAAAATCATGACATCAGACATTAGCTGCGTTTACGTGGACACAAGAAATCGGAATGAAAGCCTGATTGGAATAAAAATGCGTCATGTAAACAAGCCTTTCGGAATACTCTGACTCAATTAAACTCAATCGGATCAACTTTTCATTCCGATTGAGACGGCTGGGTTATGTTAATCCGATCATGGTGCATGTAAACACTTATTCTGATTGTGGGTCATTACTGCACGTGTCAGTTACGTCGTACGTATACGTACGTTAGGTCACCGTCCACGGAGGTTGGATGAAAGCAACGCGGGCGTGAAACCAAACTGGTCTGTTTCGGAGACAAATGCGTTGCTAGATTTGCTTAAACAACTAAAAATGCACGCAGCCATGCTTGTTTACAGCAGAAGTCCACTACTACTTCTTCTACGGCCTTTGTCGGTGTATTGGATCGTTCTGCGCATGACAAAATGATTTATTCTGATCGAACGTATGACGAATGTAAACGCTTGACCTGATCGGATTCATTTTTCCAGGGCCCATGTGCACAATCATATTCTAATCAGAATAATGATCGGATTAAAGACATTTCGCACATGTAAACACAGCTACTGTTGGTCATCGAATGGCTAGGGGGTGGAGTCACTGTTTGTTACAGGGTGTTCCTCCTTTTCTGGGTCTCTTGTTTTCAGAGTCTTGACAAAATGCCACAGACTGAGCAGAATGTTCAACATCGCTACCATTGTTGTTCTGTGGCTGTGTCATGTACAGATCACCTACTTTTCAAACTTCGGGGACCGCCCACAGCCCCACCCACTAGAGACATTTCTCAGTTATAATGAAAAACCACCTGAAGAGTGTAGAGTAGAGCTCAGTCGAGCCAAGCTGTGCAGTGGGACTAGTTGAAAAGAGCCATTAAACAGCAAAGAGCTCATTTGCAATATTTCATGTAGAAAAATAAAAGATGGCTGCCACAACTGGGCCTGCTGCAAGGGGCCACCGTAGTTATAAACCATAACTTAAATCTGGGTCTCAGGAAAGTGTTGACATTCAAAATCAATATGTGAAGTAATTTATTAATAATGGATATCTGAATTAATTGGAAAAGAACAAACTTTTCTGTTATAAGCACTGGTTGATAAACTCCGCTCACCAAGAACAATGACTCCATGCTTATGTGCTGCATTGGTCCACACAGCAGGAGGAATAGTGACCAACTGATGTGAGAAATAGTTGAAAATATCTATGTAGTGCCAGTGGTAGAAGGCATATGGATTCTCTACATTTGTGCCCTGGACAAACCTTGAAAAGAGGAAAAAAAGCAACAAAAAAGTTATTTTACAAGGATGTAAATGCAAGTACAAGAAATAGGACTTTAAGCAATAAGTTGCTGACCATCAATACTTACCTGTCATCCAGGTAGCCGCCCATCATGTCGTGAGATACCAAAGTCCGACGCAAACACCCGTCCAGACTGGGCACCCGAGGTGCCAGACGAACTGATGCCACATTGAAAGGGTTTGCCACGCTTCGTCTCCATGACAACAACTCCTCCATTGTGCAAAGACCATAGCTGACTGGTTCAGTGGTCTCAGAATCATAATGTTTTGCTAGAAGAAAAAAAAGGGGCAGAATGAAACACAACTCACACAGTAAGGGTGAGACTGTTTCTAATTACAGCCGACTGACCTGGTAGAAGAGAGGGTGTATACTTGATCACCTCATGAATGCTCGATTCCATTGGCTGATCCAAACAAGACTCTAACCTGGTGACATGTCAGGGTGGTATACTGAGGATACTTCTTCATTTTTCTTAAAAAGCATCTTTAAAGCTGCAGCAGCAAATCTACAAAACAAGCTAGCTTTTAAACGCAACCACGGTCACGGAACACTCACCCCTCCCGTTGGGTATCATCCCTGGGTACCAAACCAAAACCTGCATTGCCAGAGGAAACGAGATAGCACTAAACACTAGTTGCGGTTTTCTACATCCAAATGTCTTTAGTTGTCCGTGACTTCAATATGTTTTTCTTTTTGGGACTCTGGTCATTTAACAGGTAGTCCCAAAAAGTCTTTAGTAACCCCATTAAACTCGAGCTAGGTTAGCTGGCCGAGGTTAGCGGAGGTTTCTGGGCTCTGCTGATCCACCGTGGTCAAAGATCCGCGAGGTCACAGCTGCAGAAGGGAGGATTACCAAGTACCTTTATGCAGCGGCGGCCCTGAGATCAGAGATCCGCGAATCTGCTGCTCCAGCCTCCCGGAGGCAGCCAAGCAGGACGGGCGCCCGGCTTCGCCGGTCTCCTGGCCAAGAACAGCTGCTAGACGCAGGCAGCCGGCTGCTCTCGTCTCCCAGGGTAGCTGAGCCGCGCAGCCGCCCGGCTTCGCCCAGCTTCCATGCAAGGCTGTCTGTGGAGCTCTCTGAGCAAGACCACAGAAACACCGCAACTCTTTGAGTTGATGTGTGCTTCCCTTATGAGTCACTCAAATGCGTTTTTCTGGCTAAAAGTGCCCCAAAAACCTCCATTAGCATCAGGATAGCTCTGGTAGTTTGTAGCTACCCCTGTTGGCTCCAAGCTCAGTGTAGCTTTGGGTTAGCTGGTAGCTACACTGGTTCAGAGTTTATGAGTGTTAATCATTTGCTCCTACCCTCACAACCCCACTCACAGCTCCACCTCTTTTCCCATTTTTGGATTGTCTGGTCGTGACATGACGTGTGACACGGCCAAGATGGCAGCAATCGGAACCGCCCATTTGGCTTCAAAAATGCCCCACTGAAAGCAATGGGTGGGGTTTGTCCAGATTTTCTACAGTCATTGATTGACTCAAGTTGGGTCTGGAGCAGTCTTTTCTACAGTCTTTGGTCTGGAGAGGGAGGAACCCACCCAATATGGCGGCGACGCTGTTACGTTCTCCAGCACCCAATGGAGCGTCTATGTATTCATGTCTATGCCTACACCGGCACTTTTCCACATCAAGCACTGACTAAAACATTCCGTATTCTTCTATATTAAACATTCAAACAATAATAATTATTAAAGAGTAATCCAACTGGACTGTGACAAGCTCAGACATGTAGATAATTAAGCAGTGGTTCAAGTCACAGAAGTAACAGAAGTAAAAGACGAACTTTCTTCTGCAAGTCAACAAGAATTCTGAGAAGATTACCGAGTGTCTTTAGCTCCGTCCTCCGTGTTTTCTGCATTTTCTCGAACAAGGCTGACGTTGTCTTTTTCCATCAGCGACATGGGCATAAACAGAAACAGGAAACAGGAAGGCGGGTTTCGGTCAAAATTCTTTCCCTTCAGAATAAAAAGGAAATGGTCCCAAAAAAAAAAATAAAAGCCCATAATAACACGAATTAAAACTGCTTTCCATTTTCAGCTTCCGGTTCTATAAAGCATTTCCAACTATTTGTCAACCTTATTTTATCAAAGTTTAAAAAAGTCAGATTTCAGCACTTTTTGCTTCTGGACGACATTAAAACTGATTGCTCAAAAACGACTTAAAACCTGGACTTTATTTATTAATCAATAGCAGAATCCTTAGAAATTCTGCTAAATATTTGTCATTGATGTACTTATGTCCAGGTTTGAAGGCTCTGTGTAGGGCTATTGAAAAATTTGAACACTTTATAATGTGGTCCAGATGCAAAAAAAAAAAAAGGGGCTGAAATCGCAAACTTTCTCAAATCAAATAAATGTTTCACAAACAGTGTTTTATGGATTCTAGTCCTGGTTTGAAAAACCTAGGTATTGTAGTTTTAAGAAAGCTTTATATTATATTATATTATATTATATTATATTATATTATATTATGTTATGTTATGTTATGTTATGTTATGTTATGTTATGTTATGTTATATTAAATTATATTATATTATATTATATTATATTATATTATATTATATTATATTATATTATATTATATTATATTATATTATATTATATTATATTATATTATATAAAAATATTCAGGGAGTCAAATGTTGCGTTCCATTTCGGAACTCGAATATTCTAACTTCAGGAAAAATTAGCTGGAAAATTTTGTAGGATTTTAACTTTTTACATTCCATTATTTCAGGTAAGATTTTTATAAAAACAATATTTCATAGTGATATTTCACAACTATCTAGGTTCAAGTTTATTTTATATACTTTTTGTACAAGTTCGTGCGAGATGGACAGTGCAAGATGGACAGAGGCCAAGAGGACAAAGGAAACGATCTTTTGTTGTTGTGACAGACCAGACACTATGATTTAGAGAAGATTGGTCTCTACTAGTAATATACAAGAGCCACAACACGAGGAGAGATAACCAACCAGACCTTATATTTTGCATAGCTGAGTAAATACTTGTAATTAACAAAGTAGTTTTGCTGTTTAGGCCTTATATATAGCTTATATATACAGTCTTTGGTTTAGGCAGATTAGTGGGTGCTAAAGCTGCATGCTTTACATTAAGTGAAATCAAATTAAGGCAAATGTGGCACTGAGGGAAGTAAATGCTAAATAACCAACAACATATGTAAGTCTCAATTGAGTTCAACAGATTCGATTGTACCTGTAATACAAAAATGCTTTATCGTTTTGACGTTTTTCATATTGCTACATTTAATTTGTACAAATTAAATCATTTTTTGTCCATAGGAACAAAACACTACTGATAGATGTATCTCAACTAACATGCTCTCTGGTGGATTCCTCCCCGATCGTTTTGCCAGGAAGTGACGTCAAAGTCCTCCGATAGATTGCCTAGCAAGCTCCTAGCATACTAGTATCTGTGATCCGGAGTACCGGAGCTGGTACCTAGCTTCAAAATCCAGCTTCATCCGTGTAAAATCAACGCGTACCGGTATTTAAAATAGCAAGAGCAGAAAGAGCAAGCTTTGATCTTTCAGACAAGCATCGTATTGTTTATATATCATGTTAGTAACAGTGTAAAAAAGGAGGCGAAAGATTGTCGGAGCCGACAAAACCCGAGAAGACGAAAGATCTCGCAAAAACAGGATTTTTGTGTCAGATTTTTTTTAATATTGCGTTGCGTTTGAACAATTTAGAGGTTTCTTATATATATTGGCGCTAGCGAGTGTAGTTGCTAGCCTGTCACAGATTTTCTCAACATGGAGTTGAGAGTCGGAAACCGATACAGGCTGGGCAGAAAAATTGGAAGTGGATCATTTGGAGACATCTACTTGGGTATGTCATTGTCTTTCTTTCTGCTTATTTCAGCATTAAAAGAGAATATAAAGCCCAAATATTTTTAAGTTTAAACATGTTTAAATGTGGTCGACTTGGGTAGCGGATTTTCTATGTGAACGTAGTGATCTGAGGGATATTATGTAATACAAAACGTAACTGTCGCTAGCTGTGAAGCTAAAGGCTATAGGTTCCTGTTTTTGTGTTTACTTTTTGCCTTGTTGAAAACGGTTGTAGTCTGTGAACAAAAACGGCCGACCAGACCGTGCTTTTATATATATTTTTGCATTTTTACTGGGTTAACAATATTTGACTATTTACTGACGGTGAAGGTAAAAGTGAATGAATTCAGGTTGCTGCTTTATAACGAAGATGAAGGTGATGGATAAAACAGTTGATCCATTCTTAGTTGACTACAACTAAAACATAACCAGGGAAATAAAATGCCTACATTGAATGAAAGCATACATAATGTATTCATAATATTTTCAAATAGTCAATGGCCTGTATTTATATAGTGCTTTCTAGAGTTCTACAACCCCCAATGCACAGTCATAACACACACTAGTGGTGATGAGCTACATTGCAGCCACAGCTGTCCTAGGGACACTGACGGTATTGAGGCTGTTGTAGGTACCAGGGACCTCATTTATCAGACATTTGTAAAAGCTATCCTATATCTTCCTACGAATGAAATATCTAATGTCCGTACAAATGTCCAAAATCCTTATTTATGAAACATGCGGTGGCCACTCGTACGCATGTTCCTCCGCAATCGAGTGATGATAAATCGCACCTGTGCGTACCAAGGTGCTCGTGTCCGTTCACAGTCATTTACATACAGAAACGCCCTCAATTAACCATATTTGGTCACACCCCGTCCTCAGCTCACGAGGGAAATCCCTGTGTCCCTTCCCGAAAAAAAAAATTCAGTGACTTAGAGACCGAGGCACTGGTTGCCGAAGGCATTGTATGCTTGTTCTGTTTGGAGTTAGTTTTGTTCTTGTTTGGAAAAGTTTGTTGTCTGAGTGCAGCGCTGTCATTGTTTGTTTACCTTGGCAACCCAACCAGATCAGTGCGCTCACGGAAGACCCGTTCCCACTGGAGTCCACGCGCTGCTAAATTCTCCAATAACGCAAGCTCAGCCATGCCATAGAGTCCAATTCCCATCGGTCACAGTGTCTTTTATAGGTTCGAACAGCAGTTATGTGATAAAGCTGTTTCTCCAGACATAATAACCTATTGGGTAAAAGTAATTTGTGGATGAGGAACGCGCAGATGTCCGAGACCATCTGAATTGCCGTTTCACCACTAGATGCTGTTCGTACGCATGGTCAGAGTTGTTCTTATATTTAGGAACATTTATATGCACAAGTACAAGATGGTAAATATCACATAATGCGCAAATTTGTTGCTTGCTACTCATGAAGTTCGCACAAATCGTTGTGCAAGTACCATTGATGAATGAGGGCCCAGATGTGCTCGAAGTGCCACATCAGCTCAGAGATTGCACCTGCCTATGACATCATACTACATGATTGGCCGGACATTGATATGTTAACATTGAAGATTTTGGTTGGTTTGGACAAACTGTGGGAATTACACCAGCATATAATGTTCTCGGGTAGCCGTTTCCATAAACTCGAATTCATATACTCACATGGCACTCATGAGCTTTACCAAATACAAAAGTAGCGGAAAGTCATCTGTATGCCCCTGACAACACAACACAACAGTGGCAGGCAGACATTCTGCTCAGTCGCTGGCTTTTTGTCAGATTTTTTGCAGCACTGCTGACTGACTCAGGATCTGTATTAGCTATTTTACATATCTGGGGTAATCCCTAGCACTGGTGGGGTTGGGGCCGCAAGCGGCCGCAGCCCACAAGTGACTCAGAGCGACGAGCTACAAGTAGCCCGATCTATATTTGAATAGTCTCTTTTTACCTTCTTTATACAGACTGGATGGGGTGGAGTCGCGTGACTAGCTGTGACGCGGACTCCACTGGTCTATGCCACAGCTTCTTAAAGGGACATGAACATCAGTAACCTGCTCATGTCTTTTAATTTTAATTTTTTTCTTACCGAGTTTATCGACATGGGAAAAATGATGTCGCTTAGAGTCATACATTTCGCTAACGATAAATCTTCGGTTTATCGCCCAGCCCTTGTTTAATCTATCTGAGCTACAAGTTGCATCTCGCTACTGTACACACTCCCCTATGGCACCGCTTTATTTGACTCTCATGGGAAAAATTTGTCTCCATTTTTAAAAATGTCTTGAATCCTAAATACAAAGCTGAATCTTCAATAATGTGTTATTAGTGCTAATTAAAGATTGTGTTAAATAATCAAAATTTCAATCAAAATAATTGTGATCATTTTTGCCATAATTGAGCAGCCCTATTTAGAGACCACTGATGAAGTGAGTGAACTTGGTCTTTAACCTGCGTAACCATCAGCGTATTTTATGCTGAAGTCAAAATTCCACATTTGCAGGTCTGACATTAAACGAAGAGCCTTTATAATTTGTCACAAGCTAGCGTGATGTTACTAAACTGTACATTGTTGTTTTTTAAAAATCTAACAAGGCAGGTCTTGTAGACCTGGTTAACCCAAATTTTAACTTCTTGTGGGAATTAAAAACTGTCTTGTTGAAGTCATTGTTCCACACATTTAGACGTGATTTTGATAAGTTGGATTCCACTTTCTTTCATATAACAAGTTACTTCCAGCAGTGAGCGAAACCAAACACTTACATAATCAGGTGTTTCAGCACCCCATCCAATCCCGTCTGAGTAGCTGATGACTAATGTGTTGTAACATCATTACTGAGTCAGAACAGTGTGTGGTTCTGTTTAATCACTCACCTTGCTATTTGAGAAGTCCTACAGAAAGAAATTGTGCTCTCCCTGTTTTTTTTAATCCAACAAGTTCAGATATTTTTTAACAAGATTCTTTTTTGCAGAGAAAATAAAAAAATTCCACTTCACACCTTCCTACAATAATGTTCTCATGCAGTCTTTGGTCAAAGAATTTGTATAACACTGATAAATCAGTCAAAAATACAAGGTGCTTTACATTACAACAGACATAAAGAAATGAAACAAACGGACAATAACCATCTACAATATCATTTAAAACAACAAAGATCTAAAGGATTAACAAGTTGTAAGTGTCTGAAGGAACTGAAGAGGTGCAATTTTTTTAAAGAGGAAATGATAAGTAGATTTTTGAAAGTGTGGAACACTGAAAAAAACATTATTTAATGATTATTTCTGATTATAATCAGTCACTGAGTATTTCATGCAGGCTGAATGTAAAAATAGTCTTCTACACCTAACTCCTGCATTAGCTTCTGATAGAAAATAGACTCTAGGTGAAACTCTAGAATTAGAAAATCCTGACAGATCTACGTCACACTGTCACTAACATTCATGGACTCAGCCATCTTGACTCACGACGGGGAAGGCTGTTGTTGGTTTAGCGTCCAGGAAACAGCAGAGAACGTCTCAGCTAGTAGAAGCTAACTGTTAGCATTAGCAACTCCACCACACAGCAGAACTCCTCCAGGTTTGTGTTATTTGTGGAGATAAAACATCAACGTTGCAGAGCAAACAGTCAGTGGTAGAGTCGTGTTGCTGTTAGCCAATCAGAGAAGAGATGTCCAAATATCAGGAAATAAGACTCCAAATCTTGTCATGTTCAGCTCTCCTCTGATGTGGCATTCTGCTAGTTCATGAAAGAAGCGCATCCGGTTTAAAATACGACCAAACTGCAGACATTTGACTTCTCTTGAGGAGACACATTAGCGCTGCATTAGCCTGCTAGCTAACAGCTACATGTTATGATGTCTGAATCCCTGTCTGGTGGTGTTTTCATCCAAGAAACAATAATAATAATAATAATAATTCATCGAATTTATATAGCGCTTTGTTAGGACACTCAAAGACGCTGCATGCACTCTCACATTCACACACTGCTGATGATGGTAAGCTACTGAGTAGCCACAGCCGCCCTGGGGCGGTCTGACAGAAGCGAGGCTGCATTGTTGCGCCATCGGCCCCTCTGACCATCAACAATATTGATGTAGAGGAACTTGTTGAAATTAAAACCGATTGTTATTCAGTCTGAAAAACTATCTCAGAATGAGTTTAGAAAGTCATGTTTGTTGTTTTATAAGGTTAAATGAAATCTTTTCCACCTGATTCCAGATACTTTGAAAATCAGGCGATCAGGCCTGATTTCCCATCAGGTGACCAAATTGGACAATCCTTAGTTCCTAATCAATCAACTTTTTTTGTTTTCTGAGATCACTGAATAATTGTATATGTTAACTTTAGGACATTTTTTTATTATTGGAGAAGCATTTATTACACAAATAACTGCTATACATTAATAGTCATTTGTATTTATGTCAGTATCTATGACCATAATAATAGACCTTTATTGGAAACAAATACAGGAGCATACATGTTATACCAACATTTTTAGAGTATGCAAAACATCTTTAGATATAGGACAATTTAGTTGGTTTACCATAGCTGAATGAAGGCATTTATGACCACAAAACCTAAATAATAGTATTTACAGTTAATTCTAACTGATTCATTGGATTTCTTTGTATAAATGAGTGAATTATTCATAAAAAGTTATGTCAACATCCACCAGTGGTTAGTGTAACATCATGTGAAAACAGTCACACTAGCTCATCTGAAAGGTACTGTGGTAGTCATGGGTAATAAAAGGACTTCAGTCTGGGACATTTGGGTACTGTGAAGTCCCGTCGCACCATATTTGAATGTTGCCTCGGGCAACTCTGTCGACCAGAACTTGCATAACAGATACTCCAGTGATGATATTTCATCAGCAGTGAATGTTAAAAGGGCGATGTCTGTATAAAAGCGAAGCTAACATTGTAGTATTTTAGGTTTTGCTACAGTAACGATAGCCCAGTCGTAACGGACCTAATGGTGGCAGGGACTCCCATTTCTGATGCCCTTCTGTTATGTTAATGGTTGACGTCACGCCGGACTGAAACATCCCGTTTTCTAAAGTTGAACATTCCTTTTCAGAGTGAAATAACTCTGCAGCTTCAATGTTCCCTCCTAGATGTTTGGTTTGATGTCATCCTTGTCATGCACTCGAAGCTCAGCAGCCAGTGATCACAAACTCTAGTGTTCCTGTAAAGTTGCCAGTTAACACTATTTATGATATTTTGCAGTAGGGTAGTTAATGCTTGGTTGCTATCACATTGTCTGTTACGCTGCTAGCGTTTGTGCCTTGAGTGCGTCACACTGGAATGAAGATTTGCTCTAACCAGCTGACATTCTCTGTTTGTTTTGATAATTCTAAGTTTGTTATGCGACATTAGAATTAAAACAATTGTACACGGCAGTAAATAACTTTAATTGGAGTTTGGTTTAGTGCTTCATTTGTCAATATTTTGCTGTTTAAATGTTCTTGGATCATTTCATATATAGGCATCTGTTCCTGGTAGCGTGCCCATGCTCCTGTTCATAAAACTGTAGGAGAATCTGTCTGAACATGCCTAACCAGCAACACAGTTCAGATTAAAAACACACCCAGCTTACACTTTGAACATTGTGTTGTGTGAGAGGAGGAGGAGGGAGGGGGTTGCTGCATTCCCCAGAAAAATGTGTTCAGACAAATCACAATCCTGTGATGCAACAGAGCCAACTAAAGGAAACAGACTCACTCGGATCATAAAGTTTTCCAGGAGAGATAAATAAATGAATCCTTACTCCCACCTGTGTTTGGTAATTGTTGATTTCAACTTGCATGTAAAGGATGAAGTCAGAAGTTTTTACTACACATGTATATGCGCACATACATTTTTATGTATGTATATACTTATATGGACATTGTACATACACAATGTAGTATATTATATCTTTAGTTACCTGCATCAACTGCTTGCTTAGCCTGTTACCTGCTGTTTCCTTTTGCATGAATTTGCTGTAACATCTGCTTGTGGATCCACAGGCACACAATGGTGTTGGTAACAGTTGGCCCCATCCTGCTGTGCTCTCTCAGCTGGGTTAAAGAAATCAGCGATGCCCCATCATTGCTGTTATTGACCTACGCGTTTAACAGCTGTCTCTGAGAGACGGTGTGCACACACTCGAGATGATTACATAAGCTGGTATCAGCTTTCTAAATGGAGTCAACCAACCGGACCCTGTCACCATGTTTAGAAAGAAGGCAGCGTGTTGGTTAAGAGCCAGCTCCCAGAATCCTCTTTGATTGTGAAGGGGAAGATGAAATGTAAAGATAGTAATGAATATAGGCTCGATTTGCAAGTAGTTACATGACAGAGGAGCAGAGTAATGCGTCTCTTTAACAGCGCTGTTGTTTTCATAGTTGGCTCACTGTAGTGCAAGCTTTGTGTCACAATTAAACCAGTCACTACTCTCCGCAGACCATTTTTAAGTGTTTTTCATGTAAAATTGAATTGAACAAGAAGCTTTGAAAGGTACACGTTAAACACTGAAGTAATTCAACTGTTACAGGTTATAGAAATAAATATTTAAAACTGCACGGATAGATCGGCCGACTGATCTATCGGCCTCGATCTCAGGTTTTTCTCAAGATCGGTGATCGGCCCAAAACTGCAATCGGTGCACCCCTACTTAAAACCATCGTATGTTGTGTTAAAATCCTGCTAACCTTCCCGTCTCTGTCTTCATAGGTACTGACATCTCTGTCGGAGAAGAAGTAGCCATCAAATTAGAATGTGTGAAGACCAAACATCCACAGCTCCACATAGAGAGCAAAATCTACAAGATGATGCAGGGAGGAGGTACAGCATATCATATATGTTTAAAAATCAATGAGTTCAGATGATGGTGACCATATAAGAGTCCTGTTAGCATTATCACTAGGGATGTACTGGTGCTGCTTTTGGTGCATCCCTAGTGATATAATATTACAGCTACATGTTTTCTTAACTACACACCATCTTCTATTCCTGTCATTTATTCTTATGTATTACACAGAGTAGCAAAAGTTTGTTCTCCATCTTAATTTTCATTGATTTAACATCACAAGCCATAAAGAATGAAACAAATGTTTGGTTTTTTGCTCTAACATGTTTTTGCACATCTTGTCCTCATCTCAACTTGAAAGATAAAAATCAATAAGCAGAGTGACTTTTAAACACTAATATTTAAACACAATGAACAAGATATTTGTGTAATATGACCCTTTCCTTTTGTTCTTTTAGTTGGGATTCCAACAATCAAGTGGTGTGGAGCTGAGGGAGATTACAACGTGATGGTGATGGAGCTGCTGGGTCCCAGTCTGGAGGATCTGTTTAACTTCTGTTCTCGGAAGTTCAGTCTTAAGACAGTCCTGCTGCTGGCTGACCAAATGGTGAGAGGACGACGATACGACTGCTACTCCTAAATGCCTCTTAAGTCTTTATGGCTTTGATCTTCAGAAAAAAACAACTTGCATATAATCTAAAACCTCTGTTATTAACCTCCCAAAACAGCTGATTCATTTCTACCGGGGTTGGTTGTTGACGATTGTCTGCTACTTATCTTTTCTAGATCAGCCGCATTGAGTACATCCACTCCAAGAACTTCATCCACAGAGACGTAAAGCCTGATAACTTCCTGATGGGGCTAGGAAAGAAGGGGAATTTGGTCTACATCATTGACTTTGGCCTGGCAAAGAAATATCGAGATGCACGTACACACCAGCACATCCCCTATCGCGAGAACAAGAATCTCACAGGCACCGCCCGCTATGCCTCCATAAACACGCACCTGGGAATCGGTAAGACTAGAACCTGAACAGATGAATGCAATCACTCCCACAGAGCACCAAGTTCTCTTTTTGTTCCCACAGAACAGTCCAGACGGGATGACTTGGAGTCACTGGGATACGTCCTCATGTACTTCAACCTGGGTTCTCTTCCCTGGCAAGGCCTCAAAGCTGCAACCAAAAGGCAGAAGTACGAACGCATCAGTGAGAAGAAAATGTCTACACCCATTGAGGTTCTCTGCAAAAGCTACCCATGTAAGTTTGTTGTACTACAAAGCCGTGAAGTTATTTTTATTTAATACCTCAAGATTGATATCACGAGGTGCTTCACAAGAACAATAACAAGTGTTTCTAACATCAACACTGCTTTTAAACTGATGTTTCATGTCTTATTTTCCCACAGCTGAGTTTGCAACCTACTTGAACTTCTGTCGCTCTTTGCGGTTTGACGATAAACCTGATTATTCTTACCTCCGCCAACTCTTCAGAAACCTTTTCCATCGACAGGGATTCTCCTACGACTACGTCTTCGACTGGAACATGCTCAAATTTGTATGTTAAAATTTGAATATTTTGGTTAATAGTTTGATTTTTTTCCCCATTTGTATCTTGAGAATTGAGTCTGAAGAAACACCTTCCCTAAAGTTGAGCTAAATATTGGTTTTCAGGGTGCCAACAGGGCTGCAGAGGATGCAGAAAGGGAGCGCCGGGAGCGTGAGGAGAGGCTCAGACACAGCAGGAATCCTGGTGCCAGGGGTATGGCATCTGCTTCAGGTAGAGCCAGGGCAGCTCAGGACACCGCAGCCCCCTCCCCTCTCAACCCGGCCTCACACACAGGTCAGTTCAAGGTCAAATTAAATAAAAATGAAAGAAAAAACGTTTTCAGCCATTTACACGCTCCCTTAAAAGTTTTTGAAAGTTTAGATGTTTAATGATATTGTGGGGCATTTTAGATGGGATACCAATGTTTGACCAGCTGGTATGATCGGTTCTGAATGGCGTTGATCAGAATTTGCAGATCACATTTTTTCCACGGAGGTCGTCCGGCTGAAGCCACACTTTAGAACTTCTCCGCAGCTGCATATTTTCCGTGATTGCGCGGTAACGCAAACACTTGTGGGACTCAGCTTGACAGCATCTCAAACCGCTGGTGTCCATCAGCGGGTTTGGGGGTTGCCACGACAACAGGCACCGATGACCCTGCTGCCGCAGCTCCACAGTCAGATGGGATTTGTACAGAAGGTGGAGCAGCAGTGACGATGTTACTAATGAAATTATCATCCAGCCCTAGACTGTTCAATTTTCTTTATTCCTAGAATTTAGTTTTGAAAACTTTATTTTTGGATTTCAATGAGATATCAGGAAAAGGTGTTTGCATGTGGTCTACAACGAGACTGAAGATGCAGGGATGTTTGCATGTTTCCCCAAGACTTAAAAAAGAACCAAGTTTAAGGAACTGTCCTCAGATCTTCCTCTGCGATGTGAAAAGTTATGAGAACTGAGTTTCCTTACCAAAAAGTTCTCTCTGTGATTTGACTTTTAGAGTTGCTCAGTAATGGTACGTACTCTTATTTCCCTTTAGGTTTGGAGAAGGAGAGGAAGGTGAGCATGCGTCTTCATCGTGGAGCACCCGTCAACATCTCCTCCTCAGATCTGACAGGACGCCAGGACACGTCCCGCATGTCTACTTCACAGGTGACAACTAGACAACAACGTTTTCATGACGCTGTCAATCAGGATGCACTAGTAACACCTGCAAACTTGTCACTTTTTGGCGAAAATCGCCATTTTTGAAACCAAAAATGGCATTCACGTGATTCCTATAGATCCAGAGGTTTTTTTTTTGAGTGGGCGGGGTCTTATGTTGGGTTTCAGTCACTCTGTATGAGACTCAGAGAAAGGAGGGGATTCATCTTGTTCACAAACTGTCTTGTTATAATTTTCATAAAACAATACATCGAAAAAGTGTTTTAAGATCCTTGTAGTTGTTGATATAAAAGTAACATTATTATTTGTGTCTCAGGCTCTGTCTCGGGTCACACCCAGTGGTCTCCAGTCAGCAGCTCCTCGGTGAAACTGGTCCATCAACCGTGAAGGCCTGACCGTGCACCACCTGCAGCACAAACACTCTCTCACAGACATCTACATGATTATCAGGACTCTTCAGTGACTAGAGGGCGACCCAGCGGTGCACGAGTCTGGCTGTGCATCTGTTCACTTTGACAGAAGAGATGCACAGTCACACAGATGCACAAGAGTGGATTGTTTGTGTGCGAGTGTGAGAGAAGGACCGCTGAGCAGGTGGAGACCAGTTTGGTTGTCTCAACAACCATCTTGGCTAAGTAGCAGCCACAACAACCCTTCTTCCTTTATTGTGGAAGATTTAGAAAATCCTCCTTGCTTTTGATGAAGCCATGGGTTCATGTTTCTCTGGAATCTTCTGTTGTCCACTCTTGATTTTACTTGTTTTTATCGTTTTAGCATCAAAACCTTTGCTGTACTTTGACATTAAAAGGGCCTCACGATGGATAATGAAGTGTTGGGTGGAGATGATAGTTGGACTTTGCTTAACAAAGCAGTCAGGTGGACACATGCTCCACCATGGCAGTGTTTAGCCCAGTGCCTAAGCTCTAATGTTCTGTAAAACACTTCAGAGTCCCACAGGTCAGTACCCTATGTCTTACGGGTATCTGATCGAATGACTGGTAGGTTTGTGTGTCCATGTCCTCAGGAGTACTGGAACCAGGACATAGATGGAGAAACACGCAGCACATTCAGTTTTTGTCTTCGTGTTGTGACTGCGGTGGAAAAAGCTGTGAATGAAACCGCGAGCGAGCGAGTGACGTCGTCTGTCTACGGCACACAGACGAGGAGTTTTAACCTAGTGGATAGTGTTGCTTTTGTATTGGTGTGGTTCTGTCTTAGGGGTCTGCACACTCAGTGGTGGAGGGTGAACAAGCTCATTTATACACACACACATATATACACATTCTTACGCACACACACTTGTAAGTTTTTAACTCCCTGCATCTTCAGTCTCATTTTAAACCACTTGTCCATCTGCTTCCACGTCGAGTGTAAACGTTTTTTATTTCAAGTACAACTGGTCCGTTTTCTACCTACAGCTTACAGTCAGTATCCAGCTGAATGCGGAGGCTGTTTTTAGATGAGGCGCCACATGAACCAGTCCTGCCTGATGATTAAATACATGGACGGGATGTTCTGTTTTCATGCTTCTGGTGGAGGAATAAAGGGTCATTTTTGTACAAAGTAGGACTAGTTTAGTTTTAAAATTACTAGCAAACTAGTTGCTTAAATGACGCTAAGTTACGTAGTTGTAGATGTTTGTAACAAGCCCCTCCTGGGATGTTTGAACCAAACCTGCTGAAGGGAATGTGACTGGACGTTTATTTTCTACTATAAAACTCCTGCGCAGCCTTTTATCCTGTGGTTTGAGCACAAAAACGCGGTAAAGATCAGCTGA